>ML246782.1:18565-82110 GCA_005239495.1 Nicotiana undulata
CCCTCCCTATCCGTCTCTCTCACCCCTTTCTCTTCACCTCTAGAGACTGGTCAACCACTGTCGTCTCTCCGCCGTCCTCTGCCTTAACTCCGCCGGCCGAAAATCGCCTTTGGCGGCGGAGCATCTCCAATAAACCCCAAATTTTCACCAGATGATCCTCATCCTTCCCTCAATCACCTCCCACTATCAATTTCCCCAAAAACCCACCAAAATCGTCAATTTTCATATCTAGGGTTCTGAAACCCTAGTTTTCCTATGCTGGCCAATTTGAAGACAACCAACGGCTCGGACCTTCATGAGTCAATTGCTCTTGACTAGTGCAATTGATTCATGAGGGTTTGACTCATTTTCAAACCCTGCCGGAATCCGGCCAAGGTCCGGCAACCTTCGATTTTTCCGGCCAAGTCCCTTAAACGGGTATCTCCTCTCCTCTCTACTGTTTTCTATGCTCCGGTTCAACAAGATCGTGTTTAAATAACTGATTCTTTTGATTTTGTTTTTCTGTTTTGTCTTATTACTTTGTCTCTGTTTGTTCTTAAAGCTATGAATCGTTCTGATTAGGTTCATATTTTTCTTTCTTTGTTCTCTCGTTATTCATGAATTTGTTGTGACGATTCTGTTTTGTTTAATGCTGCCCAATAATTAGCAATAATGTTTCTTGACGATCATGTCTATTTGTTAGTTGGATTCATCACTATGTGCATTATGTCTTCAATCTACTGCCTTGTATTGATTAATTGATTTGTCAATATACCATTTTAATGAGCATGACAGCCTGTAGAATTTACTGTTTCTTTCCTTAGTCATGAGTATTTATATTGATTAATTGCTTAGTAATTCACTTGAGTATCTTAAAATTAGGGTAGTTGATTATTAGGTTAACACTTCATCCTGGATCAGTGCATAGTCATGAATTAACCTAGCTTAATCCTAAAACCTCAAGATTAACTTAGTTAATGACAATCTTCTAAAGGATAACTTGTTTAACCTAGGTTGATAATCTCTTAAACAAATTAGCTAAATCCTATAATCTGTCTAAGGCAATTAGTTTAGGTTTAATTAACTCAAACAAATAATTTAACCTAGGCTTAATGGTTAGTTAAGCTTCTAATTTTTTGTAATTGAGTTAAATTAACAAAATCAATTAACTTAGGTTAGGGAATTAAGTTGATTGACTTACATTAATTAACAAGCTAAACCTAGTTAACTAATAGGAACTTAATCAATTAACCCTTATGTCACGACCCAATTTCGGAGTCCTGATGGCGCCTATCGTGGAACCAGGCCAGCCACCTATCTATAAAGAATCTAAGTTCAATTATCAGAGAAAATACACTTTTTAATAAATTCGAGGTCAATAATAATAGTAATTCAGAAATTGGAAACAATTTGTGGAAAACAAAATTCAAATCCTACAATCCCGGATCCGGTGTCACGCAGTCATGAGCTACTAATTCATAAACAAGACCCAAAAGGAATGACCAACATAGTCTGAAAGTAAATACGACAGGTAGAAAAAGAAAGAGATGACGAGATCACAGTCGCCAGCTGCTACCCAACTCAGATGAAACTGCTGCGACTCACTGACCAGAGCTGGATCTCAATGTACCTCGATATGCACACAAGGTGCAGGGTATAACGTGAGTACACCAACTCAATAAGTAACGAAAACAACCTATGGACTGAGAGGTAGTGACGGACTAAACCTCTGATAATTTGAACAACATCATATGGTTTGAACATTACAGTAATATAGTAGAAATTAAGCGAAATGCACCGATTTATGTCTGCAAACTTGCATATGTTCGTATAAAATCGGGAATGCTATGTATACAGTATCCACTCTCATAAGGCAGTCCACTCAGTACTCAAATTGGCCATCAGGCCCAGGGAAAATCCATCCCAGAATAAGGATAAGCACAGTGACATAGTCTGGCCCCACGGAGAAGATCCATATCCGGAACATATCACTCGGACAAGATCCATGTCCAGGGAAGATCCATCCCTCAATATATGTTGGCTCACTGGGGGTGTAAAGACTCCGGAGGGGGATCCTATAAGCCCAAGCGCTATATCAAACCAACGAAGGTATGATTCAAGGATCGCTGCGGTGTGCAGTCTGATCTCATAACTGTCTCAAAAATCCGGCTCTAGGCCTCACTCAGTCAATACTTTCAAGTCTCACTCACAATGCTCTCCATTATGTATAATTCAGCCCAAACAATAATAATGCAATATAATTAACAAATGCTGAGAATGAGGCATTAAGATGTATGCTACAACAGGACTGAGTGCATGGTAGTAAATAACTACAGATAGAGACAGCAACAATTGACTGTTCCAGTCTAAAGACATTGACATGAAGCCTTAACAATTTCACTTATCATGATTTCTAATATGTTCAAGGAAATCTCCACCTTTGCACTTCAAGTATCAGTGTGAAACCACCATTAGACAATGCCATGGGATGAGCCAGGCCACAACAATCGGTGTACGCCCACCTGCCCGTCACTTGGCAAGTGCGTCACCTTAGATTACATCAATTATCAGATGATTTGGGGTTTCGAACCCTCAGTTCCAAGGTTGAAGACGTTACTTACCTCAAAACCGGCTAAAACACTACTCCGCAGTGCCCTTGCCTCAATATTCGGCCTCCGAGCGCTCGAAATCTATCAACAATCAAATGTACATCATTACAATGTGCTAAGGAATGAATTCCAATCAAAATTTACCAAGAATACTCAAAATATCGAAATTGGTCAAAACCCGGCCACCGGGCCCACGTCTCAAAAATCAGAAAAATTTACAAAACTGGAATCCTTATCTTCACCCAAGTCTACCCATATCCATTTTATAAAAATCCGACCACGAATACCCCTTCAATTCGTCAAAAGAATTTCCTAACTTTTCTTCCCCTTCTTCCCCAATTTCCACTTTGATTCTCCATATTCCATGGTAATAATCAATACTAATTCATGAAATTAGACCAAGAATGATTTAGGAACACTTACCTCAAGTCTCCCACTGAAATCTCTCCAAAATCTCCCTTCTCCCGAGCTCTCTAATGGAGTTTTTGAAAAATAGCTAAAACCCTCGTTTTTGGACTTAAAGATTTTGTCCAGTGATCTCGCACCTACGATCACTTACTCGCACCTGCGGCTTCGCAGGTGCGATGCTTCTCCCGCACCTGCGGCTTCGCAGGTGCGATACTTCTTCCGCACTTGCGATCTCCCCTAGGGTCTCCCAATTCCGCACCTGCGATACTCCTTCCGCACTTGCGACATCGAAGGTGCGACCAATTCCTCGCACCTGCGGAACTCCTCAACCCAGTCAATTCATGCACCTGCGGAGCCATGTCCGCTCCTGCGGCTCCCCTTCCGTAGACTTGAAAACATTAGAACAGCAGCTAAATCTGCATTTTGCCAAGTCCAAATTCCCCGTTCGCCACCTGAAATCAAGACCGAGCCGCTCGGGACCCCAACCAAACATACCAACGCATCATATATGATCATCCAAACTTAGTCGACCCTTTGGAACATCAAAACTCCAAAAACTCATCGAATTCAAGACTATGAACATCAAAATTTCTAAATTTCACCAACGATGTCGAAACTACCCAAAACAACTCCGATTGACCTGAAATTGTGCAGACATATCCAAAATGACTATACGAACCTGTTCCAACTATCGGAATTCCATTCCGACCCCGATAGCCTATTTTCCACTGCCGACTGGAAATCGCCAAAACTAACTTTCGCCAATTCAAGCCTAATTCTACATCGGACATCACAAAAATATTTCGAACACACTCCTAAGTCGCAGTTCACCTAATGAAGCTATCTGAGCCATAAAATCCGCATTCCGAGGTCATTTACCGACAAGTCAACTCTGGGTTGAGTTTTCCAGCTCTAAGGCTATTTTTAGAGACTAAGTGCCTAAATTCCTTCTATAATCACTCTGAACCCGAACTAGTCAATTCTATCATATCATGAACAGTCTAACCAAGCTACGACAAGGCAGAAACAGTGAAAATAATGCACGTTCCACATAACGACCGACCGGATCATTACATTCTCCCCCTCTTACAGAAACGTTCGTCCTCGAATGGGTCTAGAAACATACCTGGAGTCTCAAACAAGTGAGGATATCTGCTCCGTATCTTCCGCTCGGTCTCCCAAGTAGCCTCCTCCACTGGCTAACCTCTCCACTGCACCTTCACTGAAGCTATCTCTTTTGACCTCAACTTTCTGACCTCACGAGCCAAAATAGCAAGTGGTTCAACCTCATATGTCATATCATCCTCGAGATGAACTGTACCGAAGTCTAATACATGAGACGGGTCACCAACATACTTCTGGAGCATCGACATGTGGAACACCGGATGAACACTAGACAAGTTGGGTGGAAAAGCAAGTCTATAATCCACCTCTCAAACCTTCTGAAGCACCTCAAATGGACCAATGAACGGGGGACTAAGCTTTCCCCTCTTCCCGAACCTCATAACACCCTTCATGGGTGACATCTTCAGCAGTACCTTGTCACCCTCCATGAAAGACACGTCCTGAATCTTCCGGTCTGCATAGCTCTTCTGTATGGACTGAGTCGTGCGAAGTAGCTCCTGAATCAACTTCACCCTTTCCAATGCATCCTGAACCAAGTCTGGTCCTAACAATCTAGCCTCACGGGGCTCAAACCAACCAACCGGGGATTTACACCTCCTACCATATAAAGCCTCATACGGCGCCATCTGAATACTGGATTGGTAAATGTTATTATATGCAAACTCCGCTAATGGCAGAAACTGATCCCACGAACCACCGAAATCAATCACACAAGCACGCAACATGTCCTCTAGGATTTGAATAGTCCGCTCTGACTGCTCGTCGGTCTGGGGATGGAACGATGTGCTTAGATCTACCTGAGTACCCATACCTCTCTGCATAGCCCTCCAAAACTGAGATGTGAACTGAGTACCTCTGTCAGAAATAATAGAAACTAGGACCCTATGCAGTCGGACAATCTCCCTGATGTAAATACCAGCTAACCTCTCCGAAGTATAAGTAGTACTGACAGGAATGAAGTGCGCAGACTTGGTCAGTCGATCCACAATAACCCAAATAGCATCAAATCCCTTCGAAGTCCATGGGAGCCCGACTACAAAGTCCATGGTGATCCGCTCCCACTTCCACTCTGGAATAACTAACTCCTGAAGCAACCCACCTGTCCTCTGGTGTTCATACTTGACCTGATGACAGTTGAGGCACCATGCTACATACTCCACAATGTCTCTTCATCCGCCTCAGCCAATACTATTGTCTCAGGTCCTGGTACATCTTCGCGGCACCCGGGTGGATGGAATACCGCGAGCTATGGGCCTCTGCCAATATCGACTCTCGAAGACCATCTACGTCGGGCACACAAATACGGCTCTGCATCCTCATAACCCCGTCATCATGAATAGTCACATCCCTGACATCACCTCGACGGACCTTGTCCTTAAGAACCAACAAATGACGGTCATCATACTGGCGTGCTCTAATCTGATCATATAGAGAAGACTGGGACGCCATGTTAGCTAACACCCGCGGAGGCTCGGACAAATCCAATATCACCAGCTGCCCTGCATAGGCCTGAACATCACGTGCTAAGGGCCGCTACGCTGCCGAAAGATAGTCTAAACTTCCCAAACTCCCTGCTCGGCGACTAAGGGCATCGGCCACTACATTCGCCTTCCCTGGGTGGTACAGGATAGTGAGGTCATAATCCTTAAGAAGATCCAACCATCTCCTCTGATGCGAATTCAAATCCTTCTGCTTCAGCAGATACTGCAAACTGCGATGGTCGGTAAAAATCTCACATTGTACCCCATACAAATAATGACGCCAAATATTCAAAGCATGAACAATGACAGCTAGCTCAAGATCGTGCACTGGATAATTCTTCTCGTGCACCTTCAACTGTCTGGACGCGTAGGCAATCACCCTACCATCCTGCATCAAAACCGCTCCCAAGCCAACTCTGGAAGCATCACAATAGACTATGTAAGAACCCGAACTAGTAGGCAATACCAATACCGGAGTTGTAGTCAATGCTGACTTGAGCTTTTGAAAGCTCTCCTCACACTCATCGGACCATCTGAATGGATCACCCTTCTGGGTCAATCTGGTCAGTGATGAAGCAATATAGGAGAATCCCTCCACAAAGCGACGGTAATAACCCACCAAGCCAACAAAACTCCTAATCTTCGTAGCTGAGGACGGTCTGGGCCAACTCTGCACCGCCTCTATCTTCTTCGGGTCCACCTGAATACCCTCACTAGACACCACGTGACCCAAGAAGGCTACCGAACTAATCCAGAACTCACATTTGGAGAATTTTGCATAAAGCTTCTCCTCTCTCAACCTCTAGAACACAACCCAAAAAATGCTGAGCGTGCTCCTCCTGGCTACGAGAATACACCAGGATGTTGTCAATGAACACAATAACGAATGAATCAAGGTAAGGCTGAAACACGTTGTTCATCAAGTGCATGAATGCGGCTGGGGCATTGGTCAGCCCAAAAGACATAACCAAAAACTCATAGTGACTGTATCTGGTCCTGAAAGCAGTCTTCAGAATATCAGAATCCCGAATCTTCAACTGGTGATAACCCGATCTCAAGTCAATCTTGGAGAACACCTTAGCTCCCTGAAGCTGATCAAATAAGTCATCAATGCAAGACAAAGGATACCGGTTCTTCACCATAACCTTATTCAGCTACCTATAGTCAATGCACATGCGCATAGAACCATCCTTCTTCTTTACGAACAGTACCGGCGCACCCCAAGGTGAAACACTAGGCCGAATGAACCCCTTATCAAGGAGTTCCTAAAGCTGCTTCTTCAATTCTTTCAACTCTGCTGGGGCCATGCGGTAAGGCAGAAAAGAGATAGACTGGGTATCTCGTAACAAGTCAATACCAAAGTCAATGTCCCTGTCAGATGGCATGCTTGGAAGGTCTGCAGGGAAAACGTCCGGAAACTCACGGACCACAGGAAAAAAATAAATAGAAGGATTCTCACTACTAACATCCCTAACAAAGGATAGATAAGACTCACATCCCTTCCCAATCATACACTGGGCCTTCAGATAAGAAATCATCCTACTAGGCACATACTCCACTGAACCCCTCCACTCAATCCTCGGAAATCCTGGCATAGCTAAGGTCACGGTCTTGGCGTGACAGTCAAGAATAGCATGGCACGGAGATAGACAATCCATGCCCAATATCACATCGAAGTCAACCATACTAAGCAATAATAAGTCTGCCCGGGTCACCAAACCCCCAATAGATATAACACAAGACCGGTACACCCGCTCTACCATAACTGTATCCCCCACTGGAGTCGACACATGAACAGCTGAAATCAAGGACTCACGGGGCATATCCAAGAAATGCACAAAATATGATGAAACATATGAATACGTAGAACCAGGATCAAACAATACCGAAGCATCTCGGTGACAGACGGAAATAATACATGTAATCACTGCATCTGAAGCTATGGCATCTCGTCTGGCCGGAAGTGCATAGAAACGGGCCTGTCCTCCACCTGTTCGACCTCCCCCTCTAGGGCGGCCTCGGACTGACTGACTTCCACCCCTGGCTGCCTGGGCGGGTGTTGTAGAAATTGGTGCTGAAGCTGGAGGTTGGCTTCTCTGATGATAAGAACTACAAGAAAGGCGGGGACAATACCTCTTGATGTGACTGGGATCCCCACACTCGAAACAACCCCTCTCGGCAAAAGACGGTGGGGTCTTAAGGGAACCCCTGGAACCAGAGTAGCTGCTAGAAGAGCCATGTGCTGAAGAAACCTGAACTGAATGTGGCTTGAATGAGCTCTGGGCTGGAAGTGCATTGAAGGATGAACGGCCCGAATGAGAACTACGGGGGCCGTGTCCAAATGAGGTACCAATGTAAACTGGACGAGCTGGCTCAGGAGGTCTGAATGGACGACCTCTTCTATACTGAGACTGACCTCCCGAGTGACCACCACCATAACTACCAGATCCTCGAGGCCTCTTGGTCTCCCTCTCAACACGCTCCTAGCGGCGGACTGACTCAATCTCCCTGGCTATGTCAACCACCTCCTCAAAAGAAGCCCCAGATACCCTCTCCTTGGTCAGAAATATCCGTAACTGATAAGTAAGACCGTCAACAAACCTCCGGATCCTCACTCGGTCTGTGGGAACTAGCCAGATGGCATGACGGGCTAGCTTGGAGAACCTCATCTGATATTGCGTCATGGTCATGTCTCCCTGACGCAACTGCTCGAACTCTCTGCGCAGCTCCTCTCTGCGGGACTGTGGTATATACTTCTCCAAGAAGAGAATGGAGAACTGGTGCCATATAAGGAGCGCTACATCAGCGGGTCTACACCTCTCATATGCCTCCCACCAAGCAAGTGCAGCTACTGAGAATTTGAAAGTAGTAAATGGAACTCCGCTGGCCTCTAGTATCCCTGATGTGCGTAGTATCCTCTGAAACTTGTCCAAGAAGGCTTGGGCGTCCTCGCCCTCAGTACCACTAAAAGTAGGAGGCTGTAGCATGCTGAATCTCTCCAACCTACGTTGATCATCATCAGCTAAGGCTGGAACCACATAATCCTGTACCGGAGCAATCGGTTGTGCTGGGACTGCCCCAGGTGTCTGAAGTCACTGGAAGACCTGCTCAGGTATCCGGGCAGCTGGAGTCTGAATGCCTCCCCCGGCCTGAGAAATAGTAGCAGTAGTGGACATCGCAATGGCCTGTTCCAAACTGGTGCACACCGTTAAAATCTGATCTAGGGTCTCCTGAAGACCCGCAATCACTAAGGGCACTGCTGGTGCCTGAGCCTGCCCCACTGGAATCTCAGCTGCGGGGACCTGATCCTGAGAAATGAGAGGGTCCACAGGTGCTGCCCCGGCTGCTGTACGGGCTATACCCCTCCCTCCACCACGGCCTCGACCTCTGGCTGGTCCTGCTAGTGCCTGGTCACCTCTATCGGTAGCACGAGTCCTCACCATCTGTGAGAGAATGAAAACAACAGAAGTTTAGTTCCCGAGTTCAACAGAGTCACACGACAGAATTCAAAGATGTGGAATTTTCCTAAGGGTTCTATAGCCTCTCAAAGATAAGTACAGACGTCTCCGTACCGATCCGCAAGACTCTACTAAACCTGCTCATGACTGGTGAGACCTATTCAACCTAGAGCTCTGATACCATCTTGTCACGACCCAATTTGGGAGTCGTGATGGCGCCTGTCGTGGAACCAGACCAGCCACCTATCTCTAACGAATCTAAGTTCAATTATGAGAGGAAATACCCTTTTTAATAAATTCGAGGTCAATAATAATAGTAATTCAGAAATTGGAAACAATTTGTGGAAAACAAAACTCAAATCCTACAATCCCGGATCCGGTGTCACGCAGTCATGAGCTACTAATTCATAAACAAGACCCAAAAGGAATGTCAAACATAGTCTGAAAGTAAATACGACAGGTAGAAAAAGAAAGAGATGACGAGATCACAGTCGCCAGCTGCTACCCAACTCAGATGAAACTGCTGCGACTCACTGACCAGAGCTGGATCTCAATGTACCTCGATATGCACACAAGGTGCAGGGTATAACGTGAGTACACCAACTCAATAAGTAACGAAAACAA
Source organism: Nicotiana undulata (assembly GCA_005239495.1). NCBI lineage: Eukaryota > Viridiplantae > Streptophyta > Magnoliopsida > Solanales > Solanaceae > Nicotiana > Nicotiana undulata. The sequence goes on from ML246782.1 coordinate 28,250, forward strand.
CCTATGGACTGAGAGGTAGTGACGGACTAAACCTCCGATAATTTGAACAACAACATATGGTTTGAACATTACAGTAATATAGTAGAAATTAAGCGAAATGCACCGATTTATGTCTGCAAACTTGCATATGTTCGTATAAAATCAGGAATGCTATGTATACAGTATCCACTCTCATAAGGCAGTCCACTCAGTACTCGAATTGGCCATCAGGCCCAGGGAAAATCCATCCCAGAATAAGGATAAGCACAGTGACATAGTCTGGCCCCACGGAGAAGATCCATCTCCGGAACATATCACTCGGACAAGATCCATGTCCAGGGAAGATCCATCCCTCAACATATGTGCGCTCACTGGGGGTGTAAAGACTCCGGAGGGGCTCCTATAAGCCCAAGCGCTATATCAAACCAACGAAGGTATGATTCAAGGATCGCTGCGGTGTGCAGTCCGATCTCATAACTGTCTCAAAAATCCGGCTCTAGGCCTCACTCAGTCAATACTTTCAAGTCTCACTCACAATGCTCTCAATTATGTATAACTCAGCCCAAACAATAATAATGCAATATAATTAACAAATGCTGAGAATGAGGCATTAAGATGTATGCTATAACAGGACTGAGTGCATGGTAGGAAATAACTACAGATAGAGACAGCAACAATTGACCGTTCCAGTCTAAACACATTGACATGAAGCCTTAACAATTTTACTTATGATGGTTTCTAATATGTTCAAGGAAATCTCCACCTTTGCAGTACAAGCATCAGTGTGAAACCACCATTAGACAATGCCATGGGATGAGCCAGGCCACAACAATCGATGTACGCCCACCTGCCCGTCACTTGGCAAGTGCGTCACCTTAGTTTACATCAATTATCAGATAATTTGGGGTTTCGAACCCTCAGTTCCAAGGTTGAAGACGTTACTTACCTCAAAACCGGCTAAAACACTACTCTACAGTGTGCAGTCCGATCAAACCAACGAAGGTATGATTCAAGGATCGCTGCGGTGTGCAGTCCGATCACATCACTGTCTCAAAAATCCAGCTCTATGCCTCACTCAGTCAATACTTTCAAGTCTCACTCACAATGCTCTCAATTTTGTATAATTCAGCCCAAACAATAATAATGCAATATAATTAACAAATGTTGAGAATGAGGCATTAAGATGTATGCTACAACAGGACTGAGTGCATGGTAGTAAATAACTACAGATAGACACTGCTACAATTGACTGTTCCAGTCTAAACACATTAACATGAAGCCTTAACAATTTCACTTATCATGATTTCTAATATGTTCAAAGAAATCTCCACCTTTGCAATACAAGTATCAGTGTGAAACCACCATTAGACAATGCCATGGGATGAGCTAGGCCACAAGAATCGGTGTACGCCCACCTGCCCGTCACTTGGCAAGTGCGTCACCTTAGTTTACATCAATTATCAGATAATTTGGGGTTTCGAACCCTCAGTTCCAAGGTTGAAGACGTTACTTACCTCAAAATCAGCTAAAACACTACTCCGCAGTGTGCAGTCCGATCAAACCAACGAAGGTATGATTCAAGGATCGCTGCGCTGTGCAGTCCGATCTCATAACTGTCTCAAAAATCCGGCTCTAGGCCTCACTCAATCAATACTTTCAAGTCTCACTCACAATGCTCTCAATTATGTATAATTCGGCCCAAACAATAATAATGCAATATAATTAACAAATGCTGAGAATGAGGCATTAAGATGTATGCTACAACAGGACTGAGTGCATGGTAGTAAATAACTACAGATAGAGACAGCAACAATTGACCGTTCCAGTCTAAACACATTGACATGAAGCCTTAACAATTTCACTTATCATGATTTCTAATATGTTCAAGGAAATCTCCACCTTTGCAATATAAGTATCAGTGTGAAACCACCATTAGACAATGCCATGGGATGAGCCAGGCCACAACAATCGGTGTACGCCCACCTGCCCGTCACTTGGCAAGTGCGTCACCTTAGTTTACATNGACCGTTCCAGTCTAAACACATTGACATGAAGCCTTAACAATTTCACTTATCATGATTTCTAATATGTTCAAGGAAATCTCCACCTTTGCAATATAAGTATCAGTGTGAAACAACCATTAGACAATGCCATGGGATGAGCCAGGCCACAACAATCGGTGTACGCCCACCTGCCCGTCACTTGGCAAGTGCGTCACCTCAGTTTACATCAATTATCAGATAATTTGGGGTTTCGAACCCTCAGTTCCAAGGTTGAAGACGTTACTTACCTCAATACCGGCTAAAACACTACTTCGCAATGTGTAGTCCGATCAAACCAACGAAGGTATGATTCAAGGATCGCTGCGCTGTGCAGTCCGATCTCATAACTATCTCAAAAATCCGGCTCTAGGCCTCACTCAGTCAATACTTTCAAGTCTCACTCACAATGCTCTCAATTATGTATAATTCAGCCCAAACAATAATAATGCAATATAATTAAAAAATGTTGAGAATGAGGCATTGAGATGTATGCTACAACAGGACTGAGTGCATGGTAGTAAATAACTACAGATAGAGACAGCAACAATTGACCGTTCCAGTCTAAAGACATTGACATGAAGCCTTAACAATTTTACTTATCATGACTTCTAATATGTTCAAGGAAATATCCAACTTTGCAATACAAGTATCAGTGTGAAACAACCATTAGACAATGCCATGGGATGAGCCAGGCCACAACAATCGGTGTACGCCCACCTGCCCGTCACTTGGCAAGTGCGTCACCTTAGTTTACATACATTATCCGATAATTTGGGGTTTCTAACCCTTAGTTCCAAGGTTGAAGACGTTACTTACCTCAAAACCGGCTAAAACACTACTCCGCAGTGCCCTTGCCTCGAAATTTGGCCTCTGAGCGCTCCAAATCTATCAACAATCAAATGTACATCATTACAATGTGCTAAGGAATGAATCCCAATCAAAATTTACCAAGAATACTCAAAATCTCGAAATTGGTCAAAACCCGGCCCCCGAGCCCACGTCTCAAAAATAAGAAAACTTCACAAATCTGGAATCCTTATCTTCACCCGAGTCTACCCATATCAATTTTATCAAAATCCGACCACGAATACCCCTTCAATTCATCAAAAGAATTTCCTAATTTTTCTTCCACTTCTTCCGCAATTTCCACTTTGATTGTCCAATTTCCATGGTAATAATCAATACTAATTAATTAAATCAGACCAAGAATGATCTAGGAACACTTACCTCAAGTCTCCCACTGAAACTCTCTCCAAAATCTCCCTTCTCCCGAGCTCTCTAATGGAGTTTTTGAAAAATAGCTAAAACCCTTGTTTTTGGACTTAAAGATTTTGTCCAGTGATCTCGCACCTGCGATCACTTACTATCACATGCGGCTTCGCAGGTGCGATGCTTCTCCCTCACCTGCGGCTTCGCAGGTGCAATACTTCTTCCGCACTTGCGATCTCCTCTGGGGTCTCCCAATTCTGCACCTGCGATACTCCCTCCGCACCTGCGACATCGCAGGTGCGACCAATTCCTCGCACCTGCGGAACTCCTCAACCCAGTCCATTCTCGCACCTGCGGAGCCATGTCCGCTCTTGCGGGACCGCACCTGCGGCTCCCCTTCCGCAGGTGCGAAAACATCAGAACAGCAGCTAAAGCTGCCTTTTGCCAAGTCCAAATTCCCCGTTCGCCACCCGAAATCAAGCCCGAGCCTCTCGAGACCCCAACCAAACATAACAACGCATCATATATGATCATTCAAACTTAGTCGACACTTTGGAACATCAAAAATAACATCAAAACTCCAAGAACTCATCGAATTCAAGCCTATGAACATCAAAATTTCTAAATTTCACCAACCATGCCGAAACTACCCAAAACAACTCCGATTGACCTGAAATTTTCAGACATATCCAAAATGACTATACGAACTTGTTCCAACTATTGGAATTCCATTCCGACCCCGATAGCCTATTTTCCACTGCTGATCGGAAATCGCCAAAACTAACTTTCGCCAATTCAAGCCTAATTCTACACCGGACATCACAAAAATATTATGAACACACTCCTAAGTCCCAATTCACCTAACGAAGCTATCCGAGCCATAAAATCCGCATTCTGAGGTTATTTACCGATAAGTCAACTCCGAGTTGACTTTTCGAGCTCTAAGGCTATTTTTAGAGACTAAGTGCCTAAATTCCTTCTATAATCACTCTGAACCCGAACTAATCAATTCTATCATATCATGAACAGTCTAACCAAGCTACGATAAGGCAGAAACAGTGAAAATAATGCACGCTCCACGTAACGATCGACCGGGTCGTTACACCTTAACTAGTTAACTTAACCCTAGTCAAGAATAACCCCTAGTTAACTAAAAATGGGCTAACTTTTTTTTAATCAACTAGAGTTAATAATAACCCAAATGAGTCACCCTGAGTACCCAATGGTAAATTCAGGGACTCCAAGGGGTACAATAGGTAATGTAGACTTAGGAAATCAGAATTTTAAGGGTAAAAAGGTCTTTCAATAGGTAAGAATATTCTAGAATAGGGGCAGCTGTCCCAAAGATAAGGTTGACAGCTGCCCTATGTACTATTTTCAGCCTTTTTGGATGGGAATATTCCTAAGGATATCCCATTCCCAAATATTCTATAAATAGACCCCCTTCCCTTTAGACTAGGAGGATTTGTTTTTGAAAGACTCCTACACTCTGATTTACACTCTCTCTGCATTCTGAAATTGTTTTCAAAAGACATTGAATATTAGAAAACAAAACAAGAAAAAATCAGGATAGCTCTTTATTTAAAATGTCCAAAATAAAATAGTAGAAAGAAATCTGGTCTCTCAAGAAGTCTTCAAGGTTTTTTTTTCTGTGGGTTTTCTCAGCTATTGGTTTTTCTCTGATTTACTTTGGATTTTTCTGGAATTCATCTGGTTTGGGTTGCGGAGCTGGGTTTAGTTTTTGGTTGCTGTTTATTATTGCTGAATCCTTTTTCTTCTTGCTAATTGTTGTCTATATTTGACCTTTATTTGGTCAAGTCTTTTGCCGTTTTTCACTTTAAAGGTATGTAACACTGAATTTTAGATAAAGTTATTGGTTCATGTTGTGTTTTCTTTAAGATTGTATGAATATGAATCTTCTTCTCCTCCATTCTTGAAATAAAAACTGAAGTAAGGTTACTATTATTTAAATATATGTATGTAACTGTTGAAATCAGCTTGGTTGTTTGCTAAATTTCTGTCAATACATATGGCATGTGGTAGTTAGATTTTAATTTTATATTTGTTTAGCATATTAGGGTAATTTGAACTTGGGTAGATGAGTTTGATTCCTTGATAATCAAACTCACCCCATGATGAGTGCATAAATATTAGCATGGTTGGCTGAAGTTTACCCTTCAAAAAGGTACAAAGTATGTAGTTAAAAGGGCATTAGAGTGAGGAATCTGAACCTTTGAATGGTCAGGTTCATCCTCTAAAATGCCTAAATAATCAAAGTTTTTATATAGTTTAGAATTATGTTAGTAGTAGCACTAGGGTAGGTGAATCTGACTTCTTAATAGTCAAATTCACCCCTAGTAGTGCCTAAAAAGTAGCTTAGGATGCTGAAAATCATCCTTTTATGGACATAAAGTGGATAATCAAAGGCTCCTTAGAGGAAAGAATCTGAATCCTCAATGTGATCAGATTTATTCTCTAATACACGCCTAAATAATCAAAGTCAAAGAATAAGCATGGACTAAAGGTCCAAGGTATAAAAAATGATATTTTGGGGTTGAGTTTGATCCTTTCATGATCATATTCATGCCAAACGAGTACATAAATGATTTTTTCCTTGGAACAGATAAACACAAGCCTCATCAGGATTGGAATTGACCTTCTCATGGTCAGTTTGGTTCTGATGAATGCATAACATCCAATGAGTTGGGTGTTCTACATATTAAAGAGGGAAAGCTTAAACGAGAGGCCTCAAGGGAGCTTCGAGTCAGCAAATTAGTTAGAATTTTTATTTCAGTTTCGTTCATTCGAAAATGTATAGCAGCAGTCAAGTTACAATTCCCCTGTATCGATTTGTTAGCTCTCATTGTAATGTAATTGAAGACTGGATTGTACACTTAATTTCAGTTTTATTCATGTTCCTAAAAAATTGGAATTTACATTCTATCTATTCTAAAAATGGTATTAGGCAAAAGAACGCATGTGAAATCTATATTGAACACCTCGCTGGATCTTGGAAAAAAATGGTTATTTCAAAATTCAGTCAGAGTTTCGACATAAATAGAGTCAGTAGGTCATCTTTTAGTCTATTTTGTGCCTTATAAGTCTGCGAAAATCAGTGTATACATATGTGTGAATTTTAAGACTTTAGAAACATGAGATTAGGCTGTTTAAAATTTGTAAGAATCACTGTCTCAAAATTAATAAGGCTGCCTGTGGTTTGATCTTTGTTAGAAATCATAAAACATTCTGAAAGAAGCGTGACTTTACCTTGCCAATTCATTTCAGAATTAATGATTATTCTAGATCCATGTTTAGGTTGTCTAAAAAATGGAAAAACTGGAAAAATCTGTTGTGTACGTATGAACGAATATGTATTTTGATTACCATATTTTCCTATTTATTCATCAAACTGAAAAGTAAAGATCATTAAGACTTAGCTGAATTTCCTAAACTAGTGACCTCCCTATAAAGTAGTCGTAATTAGGATTGGACAAAAGAGTTGAAACAATTTGGGGCTAAAATACGGCCATAGCCCAAAACATGCTATCTTTGGATTAATTAACACCATTTTGGCAATCCTTTAGGTAGAGTGATACCTTTAGTTTTAAAATTGGGTAAGAATCGAATAAATTCCAAAACTACCATAATCTACACTCGGGAGGGGCAACTCATGCCCCCGATCCACAACTCAAAACATTAATAAAACGTACATAGCAACCACGTGTGCATTTCATGTGACGTGTTTGCCGTGTACTCAAAAACAACAAGCGCACGCCATCGTGACTTGTTTAAGATAAATCCATAAACGTCCTAATTGACCTTAAAACCAAAACGCTCTTTCAAAAATAGAAAACGTAAAGAATGATCGAATATTGCCTCAAATGGGCGTTATAAAACCATCACGACCATAGTTATGACTACGTAATCTACACTCGGGTGCGACAACTCATGTCCCCGACTTCAACTTCAAACTATATTAAAATCACGTCTTGCAATTACGGGTGCATTTCATGTGGCGTAATTGTAACATGTCCAAAAGCATAACAAGTGCACGTTCTCGTGACCTGTTTTCAAAATAAATCCATACCTATCAAAAGCGGCTAAATTTCAAAGAGTTTAAATATGGAATAGGCTAAAACACATAAATTATCAGATAATTTAGGCCAAATATTAATAGTTAAGCGACCGTGCTAGAACCACAGAACTCGGGAATGCCTAACACCTTCTCCCGGGTTAACAGAATTCCTTACTCGGATTTCTGGTCGCAGACAAATCAAAACAGAGTCAAAAATTCCTCAGTTTGGGATTTTAAAAATAAAACAGTGTCCCGGAGCATCATAAAAATCCGGGTGGGGACTCTGCAAATTCTAATAAATCCCAAATCCGAATAATGTCACTTAAAGTGGAAAAACACCCTTATTACCCTTCATTAATCTGGGGGTAGTGAAAAAGGATGTGTGACAGCTCTGGCGACTCTGCTGGGGAAGAGAGACCCAGAATCTTTGGTTCAGGGTTCAAGAATTCGAGCTTATATAACTGTTATGTTTTGGCTTTCATTATTTGATTTTACGTGTTTAAACCTGACGTGCTAAATGCCGCATTTTCCGCTTTGATATTTATCTGAATTGCATATAAACTGTGCTGAAACCCTTCTTCTCTCTGAGTCTTCTAAATCATCTGGGAAGTGTGAACTTCGTGTAACTTCTTTTCTGTTAGAGTCATCCAAATTTTAGAGTGAGGTACGGACAAGTTGCAAAACCGGTGAAGCTTCTGTATTCCCGGTACGCTGCCACGACCTCGGCTCGAGCTGTCCGCTCGGGTAAGCCTTGTCTAGAACAAAACCCCAGGGTATAAACCTAGTATGACATAGCATCATGTTGGATCCCTAGTAGGAACGTTTATTTGCATCACGTGCATTTTACTTAGGGGACTCAACACAGGGGTTGGGTCCGTCTAGGATAGGTGAACCCAAAATGAAATACCATCCCGATGCATCCTACTTGCTATGTGTACAATATTTTTTTTTTTACGGTTTTTTTTGTTGACCGGCTAAAAGAAGATAACAGAAAAACCAAGAGAGGAATAGAATAGGAGATTTATCCGATTTTTGAAAAAACCCCGATATTCAAAATCATCCTGAAACTCTGCCAAAATTTCTAAAAAATGGAAAATAGTATTTCAAAACAAAGTGAGTCGGTGCATATTTTTCAAAATTGTGTCAAGATTTCCTGAACTACGCATTTTTTGATTCTCACCGGATGTGAGATACGTAGGCAACCCTCATCGGGTCCAACCTTATTTTCAAAACCAAAATAGAAAAATACGGTCGCAAAATTAGGTGATGATGTTCCTGCCTAAATAGCCAATTGTACCAACGGGACGCCTGAAGGCTGTTTTTGCAAAAATAGCCACTTATAGTCTTTTCAAAACAATTTGGCCCAATTAGCGAGCACAACCCTAAAAGCTTCCTACCCGAAGTATTGAAGGGTCGTATTTGCAAAAGGGGTCCATTTTCTTGATTACAAAACTTTTGCAAAAATAACACTTTTTCGCATTCAGTCAAAACTTTTTTACGGCTTTGTTTTCTTACTCAAAACATTTAAACAAATGTGCAGGATGAATACAGTTAAAAACACTCCCTTTAGGGCCGTCGAGGAAATTCCCTTGGGACTCTATATGTGGTGGAGCGACTTGGGGGAAGTTAGTAGAAAGTTTGCCGTAAAAGCTTTAGGCGGACTCACCGGCCTTCTGAAAATCAAGCCAAGGTTGGATATCGTTGAAGCTCTAGTATCGTTTTGGGACCCTGCCCACAATGTGTTCCACTTTTTAGACTTTGAATTGACACCCACGCTAGAGGAAATAGCGGGGTATGCTGGTCTCAGTGACAATCTTAGAAGTCGGTATCCGGTAGAACCCAGGGCGGTAACTCTACATAAGTTCTTAGATCTTTTGAACATTAGTCGGGACACTCAAGACTAACACCTGGCTGAAGGGTTCTGCACTTTCTATTTCCTATACAAACGTTATGGAGATCCTCGGGGCTATGAAGCTGAAAGTACTGGTCTAACTCACCACAAGAACCAGGCTAAATGGGAAGCCCGCCGGGGTTTAGCTTTCGTGGTAGCATTCCTGGGCACCTTAACCTGCCCCAGAGATGACGGACTGATAGATATCGGACTGGTAGGGATGGCGGATTTCATGACGAAAAAGAACATTGGCACTCTTATACCAATGATCCTAGCCGAGATTTACCGTGCTCTGACAATTTTCCAGTCAGGGGGAAAGTTCTTTGAAGGGTGCAATCTGCTCCTACAGATTTGGATGATCGAGCACCTCTGTCACCGCCCAGGTTACATGAACTACGGCTTAACCGGTTTGAATTGTATCAAAGAACACAGTGCGCGGGTAGAGGGCCACAAATTTCCTGAGGGTGCAGAGGCCTGGCACTCACATTTGAGTTCATTGACCGCCGACCGAATCGAGTGGACTTTCGGATGGCTCCCTATCGGCGAGGTTATCAATATGTCTGCTGAGGTGTGATATCTTTTGTTAATGGGTCTACGGAGTATCCATCCATATGCCCCACATCGGGTCTTGCGGCAGTTAGGTAGACAACAGGGTATTCCACATGATGAAGACCTAAGTTTGCCAGATCTGGAACCAGTGCAGATTTTTAGAACCTCGGACTCAGGTAAGAAATTTAACCAAAGGGGAAGTGGAGCCCGCTTACACTTCTTGGTATAGCAGAAGAGGCAGAGAGCACCAAGAACCGGAGCGACCTGCGAAAAGACCTCACGTGCAGCATTTTACTGAGCAGACACAAGAACACTGGGGTTGGTTAGAAAGGGAAAACAACTACCGGGGTACAATAAGTAAACTAGAGGCCCAGATCCGAGAGCTCAAATTTGAAAACACTTTACAAACTGCTACAGCCGAAGGGGAAAGAAACAGGCTGAACAAAGAAAATGAAGCCTTCCGGGCCCAGATCCAGAAAATGAGGATAGCCATTGAAAACCCCGAAAGAAGTAGAGCTGAGAAAGACTTGTCACCAGTCTCAGGAAAAAGTTGTGTAGCTATGGTGACGACCTGGACAAAGCCGAAGAAATTTGACCCGAGTTCGAGCAAAGTTGGCAAATAATGCAGAAGAAAGGGCAGAATTCGTGCAAAAATTGAAGAGACAACATGACCAAGAAGTTCTGGGTTTGAAAGAAAGAATGGCCACTTTTGAAAACGAAATGGCCAAGCAAGCAAAAAGGTTTAAGGCAGAAAGGGAACAATGCTATGACATGATCGCCCAGTTGGAAGAAGAATTGCGGCAATGGCAAGAGCAGAGTCACAAAGACGCCCAAGCTTTAGAGGCAAGATCTCAGCAGATCGGGCGTCTACTTTAGAAAAAAGGTATCATCAGGCAAAGGGTCTGGGAGATAGCGGATTACGTTGTCACCAAATGCCAGGAATGCGAAGATATGACTCGGACCACCTTCTTCTCAGCGGTTATGATCTTCGTCCACAAGATAATGGACGACCTCTACCGCCTCCAGCAAGATATAGCACGCAGACCCGTGGCAAGGCCGAATGATGCCCCACGGGTTCCTGAAGCAATGGAAGCACTGATGTATTTTTAATATTTCTCGAGTTTGTATTATATTTTCCTGTTGTAGTCTTGTTTAAGTCCGCTGTAGTTTTTACACTTCCAAGAAAGCATGTCTTAAGTCTTTTGTAGTTTTTAAAATTTCAAAAAGTGTACCGAAGTTTCTTATGAAGTTGAAAGTATTTTTATCTAATGAATGAAAGTCTCAAAAAATGTTTATTTCCTTCCTTCGGATCTATCCCTTGAACTACGTAATGATCTGATTCACGCGGCGCCGTGATATAGGCAATCCACATAGGATTTGATCATAGCCTTAAGAAAGGAAAGTGAGTGAGAAATAAAAGAGCAAAAAATAATACAATGAAAGAAAGAAAAGAATGATACAATGATAGAGAAAAACAAAAGGCGGGAAAGTTCAAATCCGAGAAAATAAAGTCGGGATGAAACAGACAACTGTTGCAAAACATATAGAAAGCGTTTAATTGTCTAGGTGCATTGCATACCCCAAACGCGCGATTCCCTATGTGATAAATGTTTCAACATAACGTTTTGTGTTTCGCTCTTAAAGGTGTTTCTCTTAGGTGGTTGGTTTTGCAGTAACCTGGCTTCCCATCCTTACTTCACTATATCAAAAGGAAGCATAGAAATTACATCTGAAAGTCACTTATCAATCGTCAACTCTTCCATGGATGACCCGAATCTAGTCATCCCAACATCTGAGACAGCCACAGCGGAGGAGAACAGGATTCTGCGTTGCTGCATGCTGGAAATGTGGGATGCATGGTCCAATGGTAGGGAACCACCCAGTTCCATCTCGGGTTTTCCAGAGATAATCCCCAGGACAGGCGGGACCTCCAACATCCCCATAAGTTACCCAACCACGCCACTTGGATACCCAACTATGTCGGCTCACTTTGCTGGAAGGCTTTCTGAGGTTCGCCTCCAGGTCCTGTTTTCCGGTGCATCTTCCAACATCTTCACCGCACCAGCAAGCTCCGCCATGGCTCCACCAACCATCTCTGTACCAAGCTTTGAGCCACCGGCATTTACGTTCCAAACGCAATCGTTTCTGGGCACCACTCATGTCACTCCCGATTCATACCCCCAATAACCTCAGTATGAAGTTACTTTGGGACAAGATAAGAAAATCCCTAAGCATGAAGAAATGGCTCGAAAAATGAAGAGTATCGAGCAGATCCTCAAGAACATACAGGGGCTGAGCGGGCAGAAAAGCGTCTCCTATTCCGATTTGTGCATGTTCCCGCACGTCCATTTGCCTCTCGGGTTTAAAACCCACAAGTTTGAAAAATATGACGGACATGGGGACCCCATAGCTCATCTAAAAAGGTATTGCAACCAACTCCAAAGAGCAGGTGGGAAAGAGGAACTTCTCATGGCATATTTCGGAGAGAGCTTAACAGGGATTGCATCAGAATGGTACATGGACCAGGATATATCCCACTGGCACGTATGGGATGACCTAGCCCGAGACTTTGTTTGACAATTCCAATACAACGTGGATATCGCTCCCGATAGAAACTCTCTATCCAACCTTAAAAAGAAGTCCTCGGAAAGTTTCAGAGAGTACGTTATTAAGTGGCGTGAGCAGGCCTCCAAGGTCAAACCTCTAATGGACGAGGTTGAAATGGTCAGTGTTTTTCTACAAGCACAAGAAGCGGATTACTTTCAAAATATGATGTCCTCCATGGGAAAACCATTCGCAGAAGCAATCAAAATTGGAGAAATGGTTGACAATGGTCTAAAGACCGGTCGTATCCTAAGCCAATCAGCCATAAGAGCAACCTCCCAGGCCATCCAAAACGGATCCGGGAGTGCAGCCAACAGAAAAGAAAAAAAAAAGGAGGGGCCATGATGGCTTCCGATGTCAGGGGTTCTCGTCAATACTCAGGTCCATTCCCCAAAACTTCCCAACACTACCATCCACACCAAAACACAGCTTATACTATGTCCCTTTTTCCCTATGCGGTGATGAACGCTCAGCCGCATCTCAGGCCGCAACAACAATACAACTAGAATAGAGCTCCACCCCCAAGAAATAACCTCCTCCCCCAGCTCCATATAATCCTCGCCCTCCTCAAAACAACTACCCGTATAATGCTTACCCCCGTGAGCCACCAAGGAGACTTAATTTCACTCCTATCGGTGAGCCATATTCAATTCTTTTCCCAAAGTTGGTCCAGATGGGGCTTTTGCAGCCCGTACCTCCAACCAGGCAAAACCCAGCATTAGTGTCATACAAACCTGGAACCAATTGTGCCTACCATTCCGGAGCAGAGGGGCACGACACGGAAGATTGGTGGACTCTCAAGCGGGTTGTGGAGAATCTTATAGAGCAAAAGAAGGTAGTGTTAAGAGATGAAGAAGCTCCCAATGTGACTAACAATCCACTGCCCGCCTATAACAATGGGCCCGTTATCAGCATGATCTGCGAGGACCAAGATTTTGATCCATCTTTGAAGGCTATCATCGCCATCGCAGACGTCGAGAAAAAGCCCAAGGTGGCAGCCAAGCCGGTCAAGGAAACGAAGGAAAGTAAACCCATCCCTCAAGACACGGGGAAGGTTGAAATCAAGACAAAAAGGGGACCCTCTAAAGACGTTGTTCTTTATGTCCCCAGGGCACCCAAGAAGGAACAAGGCATGTTAAGTCCTCCCAGAAGGATACAATTCAACAGAGCCATGATGAACGACCCGACAATGTATGTACCGAAGGGGACGTACATGGCGCAGGGGCAAATAATTTCACCAAGGCTGAATGAGCCCGTGGTTATTAGCCGCGTGTCGCAAACTCCAGTGAAGGATACTACTGCCGTCCCTTGGAACTACAACAAGACGGTAGTAACATACAAAGTAAAAGAGATCACAGGGAAAGCAATTGAAGCAAACTCCTCTGAGGGATACCTCAATCTGAAAGAGCTATCCAAAAACAAGCACAAACGCTTCCCGCTTAAAAGACTTATCACCGCCGAAGAGGCTGAAGAGTTCTTTAAGAAGATGAACATGATTGAATACACCACAATTGAAGAACTCAGGAAACCTCCTGATCAAGTATCACTCTTATCTTTTTTGATGGGCTCAAACGAGCATCAGAAAATACTCTTGAAAACGCTGAATGAAGTGTATGTTCCGGCGGAGACCTCAGTCGAATAATTGGAAAGAATGGCTGAGCGCTTCTTTGAAGTAAATAAAATTTCTTTCAGCCAGAATGATCTACCACCTGAACGGGCCGCTCACAACAAAGCCTTACACTTAACAGTTAAAATTGAGGGATATTATGTGAAGAGAGTTATGCTTGATGGAGGTTTCGGGGTAGATATTTGCCCCTTCTCAACACTTCAAAGGATGGAAATCGGTACTGAGAGAATCAGGCCAAATAACATCTGTGTACGTGCCTTCGATGGAATCAAAAGGGACACCATTGGCGAAATAGACATAATCATGACAATCGGCCCTGTGGACTTTACGCTAACCTTCCAGATCCTGGATATGGACACCTCGTATAACTTCTTGCTAGGAAGACCATGGATTCACGCCGCTGGAGCAGTACCCTCTACCCTCCATCAAATGGTCAAATTCGAATATGAAAACCAGGAGATAGTGGTCCACGGGGAGGACGAGCAGTCAATCTACAGAGACCCCTCGGTCCCTTGTCTTGAAGCCAGAGAAGGGAGTGAGCATATTGTCTATCAGGCATTTGAAATTGTGCTTGCCGGCCAGCATGAAGAAGGTACTCCATGCCCACAACCCTGCCTATCAAATTCATCAATCATGGTTGCTACCGACATGATTAGACATGGATACAAACCCGGAAAAGGGCTTAGGGTGTCCTTACAGGGTATCACTGAACTGATCTCTCTACCTGTCGCTGAAAAATTCTTCGGCATAGGTTTCCAAGCCTCAGATAAAGATGTGAAGTGGGATGACGCCCGTAAAAGAAATGGATGGGACCTACCTTAGCCATCCCCACATATTAATGAGATTTTCATCGAACCGCAATATGTCGAAGAAGAAGAGGAGGCCTTTACGGCTGAGGAGATTGAAGGAATCTGCGAGGCCATGAAGCAGATGTTGTATGAAACTAACATGGTTCAGTTGGGAGAAGGCTCAAGCACCTCTGAGGTGCAATACATGGGCCCAAACGCCAAGTTGCAGAACTGGAAGGCTACTCCATTTCCCATCAGGCAGGAGTCCCAATAGTTCAGTTTTGCCATCTTTCCTTCACTATGAGTTATTTCAGGGTGTAACTCAAGTGTTTTTAATTTTATCGCCTTGTGAACTACGATGTAAACTCTCCTATGTTTCAATGAAATGAAATCGAAATTTCATCGTCTATTATTCTTTCTGATTTTTGTTTATTTTTCAGTCCTAATAATGCGGCCTTAAATAATATGACATGCTTGCAGATTTCATGCTCTGATCTTAATACGCTGTCTAACCTCGAAATAATGAATCAAGAACCGGAATATGATGAAGAGGAGGCTTCTAGGGAAATAAACCGAGAATTAGAACAATTCGAGAATAGCCTAAGCCAAACTTAAATGAAACAGATTTCGTCAACTTGGGTAATGCAGTAGAGGTTCGAGAAACCATGATAAGCGCCCACACTGATGAAAGAACTGGGGACGATTTGATTCAACTTCTACTTGAATTCAAAGATGTGTTTGCTTGGTCCTATGACGACATGCCTGGACTAAGTGTGGACTTGGTGGTACACAAATTGCCGACCTATCCCGGTTATCCACCCGTCCAACAAAAGCAAAGGAAATTTAAAACAGACATGAGTGAAAAAATAAAAGAAGAGGTTACTAAACAATTAAAAGTTGGAGTGATCCGAGTGGTCCAATACACCACCTGGCTGGCCAATGTGGTTCCAGTACCTAAAAAGTACGGAAAGGTCAGAGTATGTGTCGACTACCGAGATTTGAATAAAGCGAGCCCCAAAGATAACTTTCCACTGCCAAACATACATATCCTGGTTGACAATTGTGCCAAACATGAGGTACAGTCTTTCGTGGATTGCTATGCTGGATATCACCAAGTATTGATGGATAAAGAAGATGCAGAAAAGACAGCCTTCACTACACTCTGGGGCACCTATTGTTACCGAGTCATGTCGTTCGGTCTAAAGAACGCTGGGGCAACATATATGAGGGCCATGACCGCCATTTTCCATGACATAATGCATCAGGATATTGAGGTATACGTGGATGATGTGATTATTAAATCCAGGACGCAAGATGACCATGTCCAGCATTTGAGGAAATTCTTCGAACGCCTGCGTAAGTATGATTTAAAATTAAACCCAGCCAAGTGTGCCTTCAGAGTTCCATCTGAGAAATTACTGGGGTTTATAGTCAGTCGACGGGGCATCGAGCTGGACCCGACAAAGATAAAGTCTATTCGGGATTTCCCACCTCCAAGAACCAAGAAGGAGGTCATGAGTCTGCTGGGTAGGTTGAATTACATCAGTAGGTTCATCGCTCAGTTGACATCCACATGTGAGCCTATATTCAAGCTATTGAAGAAAGATGCAGCCATCAAATGGACCGACGAATTCCAGGAGGCTTTCGACAAGATCAAAGAATATATGTCGAACCCGCCAGTGCTAGTCCCACTAGAAACGGGGAGACCTTTGTTCTTATACCTGACGGTGTTAGAAAATTCCTTCGGGTGTGTTCTCTGGCAACATGACGCAACCAGGAAGAAAGAACAGCCTATATATTACTTGAGCAAGAAGCTCACGAGCTACGAAGCCAAGTATACGATGTTGGAAAGAACTTGATGCGCTCTAACTTGGGTCGCTCATAAGCTCCGACATTATTTGTTGGCTTATACCACCTACCTCATCACTAGGCTGGATCCATTAAAGTACATATTCCAAAAGCCAATGCCCACCGGGAGATTAGCAAAGTGGCAAATTTTGCTCACCGAATTCGACATAGTCTATGTCACTCGCACGGCAATAAAAGCCCAGGCCTTGGCAGATCACTTGGCAGAAAATCCTGTCGATGACGACTACCAACCTCTAAGTACTACATCCCAGATGAGGAGGTAAATTCAGTCGAGATAACTTCTGAGGACGCCAGCACTTGGAAAATGTTCTTTGATGGAGCTGTAAATGCAAAAGGTGTTGGGATTGGGGAAATCTTGATTTCACCCACGGGACAGCACTATCCCACCACGGCCCGCCTTCGGTTCTTCTGTACAAACAATACTGCCGAATATGAAGCTTGTTTAATGGGTATGAACATGGCTATTGACATGGATGTAGAAGAGTTATTGATCATGGGGGATTCAGATTTGATCATCAAGCAGGCTCAGGGAGAGTGGGAAACTCGAGATGTTAAGATCCTTCCATACAGACAACATGTGGAAGATCTTAGCAAACGATTAAAAGTTGTCGAGTTCAGATATATTCCTCGATGCCACAACGAGTTAGTCGATGCGCTGGCTACCCTAGCTGGAATGCCAGCTAACTCAAGATCGTGCACTGGGTAATTCTTCTCGTGCACCTTCAACTGTCTCGATGCGTAGGCAATCACCCTACCGTCTTGCATCAACCGCTCCCAAGCCAACTCTAGAAGCATCACAGTAGACCGTATAAGAACCTGAACTAGTAGGCAACACTAATACAGGAGTTGTGGTCAATGCCGACTAGAGCTTTTGAAAGCTCTCCTCACATTCATCGGACCATCTGAATAGAACACCCTTCTGTGCCAATCTGGTCAGAGGTAAAGCAATAGAAGAGAATCCTCCCACAAAGCGACGGTAGTAACCCGCCAAACCGAGGAAACTCCGAATCTCTGTAGCTGAAGACGGTCTGGTCCAACTCTGCACTGCCTCAATCTTCTTCGGATCAACCTGAATACCTTCACTAGACACCACATGCCCCAAGAAGGCCACTGAACCAAGCCAAAACTCACACTTAGAGAATTTTGCATAAAGCTTCTCCTCCCTCAATCTCTGCAACACGATTCTCAAGTGCTGAGCATGCTCTTCCTGGCTACGAGAATAAACCAGGATGTCATCAATGAACACAATAACGAAAGTATCAAGGTATGGCTGAAATACGTTGTTCATCAATTACATGAATGATGCTGGGGCATTGGTCAGCCTAAATGACATAACCAAAAATTCATAATGATCGTATCTGGTCTTGAAAGCCGTCTTCAGAATATCAGAACCCCGAATTTTCAACTGATGATACCCCGACCTCAAGTCGATCTTGGAGAATACCTTAGCTCCCTGAAGCTGATCAAATAAGTCGTCAATACGAGGCAACGGATAACGATTCTTCACTGTAACCTTATTCAACTGTCTATAATCAATACACATGCGCATCGAACCATCCTTCTTTTTCACAAACAACATCGGCGCACCCCAAGGCGATATACTAGGCCGAATGAACCCCTTATCTAGGAGTTCCTGAAGCTGCTCTTTTAATTCTTTCAACTTTGTTGGTGCCATACGGTAAGGTGGAATAGAGATAGGATGAGTGTCGGGCACCAAGTCAATACCAAAATCAATATCTTTGTCAGGTGGCATGCCTGGCAGGTCTGCAGGGAATACGTCCGAAAAATCACGGACTACGGGAACAGAATCAACAGACGGAGTCTCACTACTAACATCCCTCACAAACGCAAGATAAGATTCACACCCTTTCTCAACCATACGCTGGGCCTTTAAATAANAACGCGGATAACCAATCCATGCCCAGAATCACATCGAAATCAACCATACTGAGTAACATCAGGTCCACTCGGGTCTCCAGACCCCCAATAGATATAAGAAACGACTAGTACACGCGGTCCACAACAATAGTATCACCCACCGGAGTCGAAACATGAACAGAAGTAACTAGAGACACACGGGGCATATTCAGAAAATTAAAAAAATAGGATGAAACATAAGAGTACGTGGAACCAGGGTCGAATAAAGCCAAAGCATCACTGTGAAAAACTGAAATAGTACCTGTAATCACCGCATCTGAAGCCATAGCATCAGGCCTAGCCGGAAGTGCATAAATACGTGGCTGGCCTCCACCTGCTCGACCTCCCCCTCTAGGACGGCCTCTAGCTACCTGACCACCACCCCTGGATGCCTGGGTAGGTGGTGATATGACTGGGGCTAAAGCCGAGGGCTGAACCCTATGCTGAGCTGAACTACTAGGACGACGGGTACACTGCCTCCACTCATGTCCGAACTCTCCACACTCATAACAATTACCTAGAGCTGGAGATGAAAACTGATGAAAACCACTGCCACCATGATAGCCACCAGACGAACCATGCATAGAAGAACCCTGATAAGATGATGCTCGGGCAGAGCTCTGAGCTGGAAGGGCACTAAAAGATGAACGTCCCTGATGAGAATTTCAAGGACCCTGCCCCCAAGATATACCACTGTAAGCTGGACAAACTGGCTATGGAGGTCTAAATGAACGACCTCTGCTAAGCTGAAATTGCCCTCTGAGAGGAGCACCTCTGAAATTTCCTGCTCCCCGAGGTCTCTTGACCTCTCTCTCCTCACGATCCTGCCTACGAACCGACTCAATATCCCGAGCAATGTCAACAACCTGCTCAAATGTAGCTCCAGACACTCACTCTCTGGTCATCAAAATCCGAAGCTAATAAGTAAGACCATCTACAAACCTCCTAATCCTCTCCCTGTCAGTAGGGACAATCTCAGAAGCATGTCTAGCCAACTCAGCAAACCTCATCTCGTACTGGGTGACTGATAATTCTCCCTGGCACAGCTGCTCAAACTGTCTGCGTTGTTCCTCTCTGTGGGACTGAGGTACATATTTCTCCAAAAAGATCATGGAGAACTGCTGCCAGGTGAGAGGTGCTCAATCAACCGGCCTACGCCTCTTGAATGATTCCCACCAAGTAAATACAGCACCCGCAAATTGAAATGTAACAAACGAGACCCCACTGGTCTCCAAAATACCCACAGTACGTAGTATCCTCTAGCATTTATCCAGAAAACCTTGGACATCCTCGCCCTCTATACCGCTGAAAGTCAGAGGCTTAAGTCTGCTAAACCTCTCCAGTCTACGCTGCTCATCCTCGGGCATAGCTTGAACCACAAAATCCTGGACTGGGACAACCGGCTGAGCTGGGGCTTCTCCCGGTGTCTTAATACCCCGTACAGCCTGCTCAGGTGTCGGGCAGCTGGAGTCTGATTGCCTCCCCCAGCCTGAGCTACAGTGGCAGTAGTGGACATAGAAACTGCCTGAACTAAACTGGAACACACCATCAATATCTGATCTAGGGTCTCCTGAAGACCCGGAATAACAATAGGCACTACCGGTGCCTGAGCCTGTCCCGTTGGAGCACCATCGGCGAAAACCTGATCCTGAGCGATAAGGGGATCCTGTGGTACTACCCCGGCTGCTGCCTGAGCTGGTCCCCTACCTCTACCACAGCCCTGACCCCTTGTGGGCCTGGTTAGTGCCTGGTCACCCTGATCGGTATTGTGTGTCCTCACCATCTGTGAGAGAATAAAACAACGTAAGTTTAGATTTCAAGAGTACATAGATTGGAACGAAAGAGTTCAAGAGAATTGGAGATGTTTCCTAAGAGTTTTGCAGCCTCTCGAAGATAACTACAGACGTCTCCGTACCGATCCGCAAGACTCTACTGAACCTGCCCATGACCGTTGAGTCCTATAAAACCTAGAGCTCTGATACCAACTTGTCACGACCCCAAATCCTAATAGGCCGTGATGGCGCCTATCATGGAACTAGGCTAGCCAACCATCACCTTACTACTCGTTTATTCAATTATAACAGTTCACAATTTAATAATAAGCATGCAACCATAGCATAAATAATGAAATTAAGTCTTAGCGTTCCCATATTAGCCTAAACAAACCTCCCAAGAACTGGAGTCAATAGTCATAAGCATCTAAGAATAAATAGATCTAACTCTGCTGAAACTATAATATATGTCTCTGAATCAAATGGTAAAGCTAAGTAAGGAAGGGAAATGGAGAAGTTGTGGGCGTTGGACAGCTACCTCAAAATCCCGTGAACTGCTGCTAATGAACAAGGCAGCTACCATTCCAACTAGGTACCTGAATCTGTGCATAGAGACACAGGGAGTCTTTATGAGTACGCCAACTCAGTAGTAATGAAAATAAATCACAGTCTGAGTAATATAAAACACACAGTACATATACACAATTCCAAAAAACCAGTAAAACACCAAGTCACCATGTAGTATTCATCAATAATAAGTTCGAAATCAGTTTCCAGAAAAACCTTTGAAAACAAGTGTAATATCAGTATATCCCAGTAAAATTCTTAGTAAAAGCCAGTTTGAAAACGAAGTAAATCATAGTTTGAAAACTCATTAAAAACCTTCATAAAACTGCCCCTCGGGCCATAATCATTTCTCGTAACGATATTTTCCGTATTAGCCCATCAGGCAACCTCACAATCACTCTGCCCATCAAGAAACCTCACAATCACTCTTCCCATCAGGCAACCTCACAATCACTCTGCCCATCAGGCAACCTCACAATCACTCTGCAAAAGCCCCGCAGGCATCACTCATTAGGTACCTGCGCTCACTGGGGGTGTGTACAGACTCCGGATGGGCTCCTACAGCCCAAGCGCTATAATATGCCACAGCATGGCATAAATCAAACACAATAGAGGCTCGCAGCCTCACTCATATCATATCATCCTCACAATATAGGCCAGCAGCCTCGCTCATATCACAATATCCTCACAATATAGGCCAGCAGCCTCACTCAGTCAGACACTCTCAATTTTCCCTTCAGGCCATAATTATACCGGGTTCTCGACCCAAAAACTGTGTTTCGTTTTCAAGAAGTAGTATCAAAATACTCTGAGTGTCAAAACAGTTTCACAGAAAATACTGAGTGAAAAATCATAACATATCAGTGAGGAAAATAGTAAAAACATCCCCCAAGGGGTAAACAGATCGGCACTAGGCCCCAAACATGGCTTACAGCCCAAATTATATTAAGATATAACAATACTATTAAGCATAGGCTTGCAAAATCGGTTTTGCAACTCAATAGTTGCCTAAGTAAGGAATATATATCCAAAGTTTCAACCTATGCATTTCAAAACCTGTGAATGGGTGCATAGTCCGGGGTTTCATACCCTCAGGGCAGGATTTAAAGACGTTACTTATCTCAAAACTAGCCCGAAATTACTTCACAATGCGTTTGCCTTTCGAATCAACTTCTGGATGCTCCAAATCTACCAAGTTTAGATTTTTATCATCAAATTATGCTCAAGGAATAAATTCCAATTGAAAAGTATAGAATTTAGCTCAAAAATCCATATTCGGCCAAAACCCGACCCCAGGGCCCGCGTCTGAAAACTCAGAAATTTTTATACTAAAATGTTGTTCGTCCTCTCACGAGTCCGTATATATAAATAACACCACAATCAGAGTTCGTTTGACCCCTCAAATCGACCCCTAAAGGTCTCATAATCTCAAGCCCTAAAAACCCATTTTTTTCTACTGATTTTTCATGAATTTACACTAGTTTTATGCTCTATAATCATCCATAATCGAGTTTTAATGATCAAAATACTTACCTCTATGAAGAACACTGATTTCCCTCTTCAAAAATCACCCCCAAAGCTCTATGTCCGTACAATACTGGTGTAAAAAGGGTTTAAGTTGCGGAGGGTTTAATTTATATTTTTCTGAACAGTGGTTCCGCACCTGCGGCCACTTAAGCGCACCTGCGGACCCGCACATGCGGTCCCAGGTCCGCACCTGCGACTTTCCTTAAGCGGGCTAACTTCCGCACATGCGGCCTCTTCTCCGCACCTACGACTTCGCAGGCGCGATCCTCCTCCCGCACCTGCGGTTCTCCACCGAGGCTCTCAATTTCGCACCTGCAGTGCTCTGGTTGCTCCTGCGGGCCCGCACCTGCGGTCAAACTTCTGCAGGTGCGGTTACACCAGCACCAGCAGCTGTAGCTGCATAATTCAAGTTCCAAATTTCCCGTTAACCATCCGAAATCAATCCTGAGCCCCTCGGGACCCCAACCAAACATACCAACACCTAACATATGATCATTCAAACTTAGTTACACTCTCAAAGCACTAAAATTAACATCAGAACACCAATTTTACATCGGATTCAAGCCTAAGAACTTTGATATTTCTAAAATCCACCATTGATGCCGAAACTATCCAAAACAACTCCGATTGACCTGAAATTTTGCATACATATCCAAAATGACATTACGAACCTGTTTCAACTGTCGGAATTCCATTCCGACCCCGATAGCCTATTTTCCACTACTGACTGGAAATCGCCAAAAACTAACTTTCACCAATTCAAGCCTAATTCTACACCGGACATCACAAAATTATTCAGAACACACTCATAAGTCCCAAATCGCCTAACGAAGTTATCCGAGCCATAAAATTCGCATTCCGAGGTTGTTTACCAATAAGTCAACTCTCAGTTGACATTTCCAACTTTAAGGCTATTTTTAAAGGCTAATTGACTGAACTCTCACTACAACCATTTGATTTCAAGCCTATCAACTCTAATACATAAAATATAGTATAACCAATCTATAACAAGTCAATAACAACAATTATAATGCATGTTTTACGTAACGACGGACCGGGTCGTTACACCCCCATTTCTCTAAAGTCTAACCCCCCCCCCCCCCATCCGTCTCTCTCACCCCTTTCTCTTCACCTCTAGAGACCGGCCAGCCACTGCCGTCTCTCCGCCGTCCTCCGCCTTAACTCCGCTGGCTGGAAATCGCCTCTGGCGGCGGAGCTTCTCCAATCAACCCCAAATTCGCACCAGATAATCCTCATCCTTCCCTCAATCACCTCCCACTATCAATTTCCCCAAAAACCCAACCAAAATCGTCAATTGTCAGATCTAGGGGTCTCAAACCCTAGTTTTCATATGCCGGTCGATTTGAAGACAATCAACGGCTCGGACCTTCATGAGTCAATTGCTATTGACTAGTGCAATTGATTCATGAGGGTTTGACTTGTTTTCAAACCCTGCCGGAATCCGTCCAAGGTCCGGCAACCATCCATTTTTTCGGACAAGTCCCTTAAACGGGTATCTCCTCTCCTCTCTATTGTTTTCTATGCTCCGGTTCAACAAGATCGTGTTTAAATCACTGATTCTTTTGATTTTGTTTTTCTGTTTTGTCTTATTACTTTGTATCTGTTTGTTCTTAAAGCTATGAATCGTTCTGATTAGGTTCATATTTTTCTTTCTTTGTTCTCTCGTTATTCATGAATTAGTTGTGACGATTCTGTTTTGTTTAATGCTGCCCAATAATTAGCAATAATGTTTCTTTACGATCATGTCTATTTGTTAGTTGGATTCATCACTATGTGCATTATGTCTTCAATCTACTGCCTTGTATTGATTAATTGATTTGTCAATATACCATCTTAATTAGCATGACAGCCTGTAGAATTTACTGTTTCTTTCTTTAGTCATGAGTATTTATATTGATTAATTGCTTAGTAATCCACTTGAGTATCTTAAAATTAGGGTAATTGATTATTAGGTTAACACTTAATCCTGAATCAGTGCATAGTCATGAATTAACCTAGCTTAATCCTAAAACCTCGAGATTAACTTAGTTAATGACAATCTTCTAAAGGATAACTTGTTTAACTAGTTTAACCTAGGTTGATAATCTCTTAAACAAATTAGCTAAATCCTAAAATCTGTCTAAGGCAATTAGTTTGGGTTTAATTAACTCAAACAAATAATTTAACCTAGGCTTAATGGTTAGTTAAGTTTCTGATTTTTAGTAATTGAGTTAAATTAACCAAACCAAATCAGTTAACTTAGGTTACGGAATTAAGTTGATTGACTTACATTAATTTAACAAGCTAAACCTAGTTAACTAATAGGAACTTAATCAATTAACCCTTAACTAGTTAACTTAACCCTAGTCAAGAATAACCCCTAGTTAACTAAAAATGGGCTAACGTTTTTTAATCAACTAGAGTTAATAATAACCCAAGTGAGTAACCCTGAGTACCCAATGGTAAATTCAGGGACTCCAATGGGTACAATAGGTAATGTAGACTTAGGAAATCAGAATTTTAAGGGTAAAAAGGTCTTTCAATAGGTAAGAATGTTCTAGAATAGGGGCATATGTCCCAAAGATAAGGTTGACAGCTGCCCTATGTACTATTTTCAGCCTTTTTGGATGGGAATATTCCTAAGGCTATCCCATTCCCAAATATTCTATAAATAGACCCCCTTCCCTTTAAACTAGGAGGATTTGTTTTTTAGAGACTCCTACACTCTGATATACACTCTCTCTGCATTCTGAAATTGTTTTGAAAAAACATTGAATATTAGAAAACAAAACAAGAAAAAATCAGGATAGCTCTTTATTCAAAATCTCCAAAACAAAACAGTAGAAAGAAATCTGGTCTCTCAAGAACTATTCAAGGTTTTTTTTTCTATGGGTTTTCTCAGCTGTTGGTTTTTCTCTGATTTACTTTGGATTTTTCTGGAATTCATCTGGTTTGGGTTGCGGAGCTGGGTTTAGTTTTTGGTCGTTGTTTATTGTTGCTGAATCCTTTTCCTTCTTGCTGATTGTTGTCCATATTTGACCTTTATTTGGTCAAGTCTTTTGCCGTTTTTCACTTTAAAGGTATGTAACACTGAATTTTAGATAAAGTTATTGGTTCATGTTGTGTTTTCTTTAAGATTGTGTGAATCTGAATCTTCTTCTCCTCCATTCTTGATATAAAAACTAAAGCAAGGTTACCATTATTTAAATGTATGTATGTAACTCCTAAAATCAGCTTGGTTGTTTGCTAAATTTCTGTCAATACATTTGGCATGTGGTAGTTAAATGTTAATTTTATATTTGTTTAGCATATTAGAGTAATTTGCACTTGGGTAGATGAGTTTGATTCCTTGATAATCAAACTCACCCCATGATGAGTGCATAAATATTAGCATGGTTGGCTGAAGTTTACCCTCAAAAAGGTACAAAGTATGTAGTTAAAAGGGCATTAGAGTTGAGGAATCTGAACCTTTGAATGGTCAGGTCCATCCTCTAAAATGCCTAAATAATCAAAGTTTCTATATAGTTTAGAATTATGTTAGTAGTAGCACTAGGGTAGGTGAATCTGACTTCTTAACAGTCAAATTCACCCCTTGTAGTGCCTAAACAGTAGCTTAGGATGCTGAAAATCATCCTTTTATGGACATAAAGTGGATAATCAAAGGCTCCTTAGAGGAAAGAATCTGAATCCTCAATGTGATCAGATTTACTCTCTAAAACACGCCTAAATAATCAAAGTCAAAGAATAAGCATGGACTAAAGGTCCAAGGTATAAAAAATGATATTCTGGGGTTGAGTTTGATCCTTTCATGATCATATTCACACCAAACGAGTACATAAATGATTCTGTCCTTGGAACAGATAAACACAAGCCTCATCAGGATTGGAATTGACCTTCTCATGGTCAGTTTTGTTCTGATGAATGCATAACATTCAATGAGTTGGGTGTTCTACATATTACAGAGGGAAAGCTTAAACGAGAGGCCTCAAGGGATCTTCGAGTCAGCAAATTAGTTTGAATTTTTATTTCAGTTTCGTTCATTCGGAAAATGTATAGC
This sequence comes from Nicotiana undulata, assembly GCA_005239495.1. Lineage (NCBI taxonomy): Eukaryota > Viridiplantae > Streptophyta > Magnoliopsida > Solanales > Solanaceae > Nicotiana > Nicotiana undulata. Next base: position 54,723 of record ML246782.1, read on the forward strand.
AGCAGTCAAGTTACAATTCCCCTGTATCGATTTGTTAGCTCTCATTGTGATGTAATTGAAGACTGGACTGTACACTAAATTTCAGTTTTATTCTTGTTCCTAAAAAATTCGAATTTACATTCTATCTATTTTGAAAATGGTATTAGGCAAAAGAACGCATGTGAAATCTGTATTGAACACCTCGCTGGATCTTGGAAAAAATGGTTATTTCAAAATTCAGTTAGAGTTTCGACATAAACAGAGTCAGTGGGTCATCTTTTAGTTTATTTTGTGCCTTATAAGTCTGCGAAAATCAGTGTATACATATGTGTGAATTTTAAGACTTTAGAAACATGAGATTAGGCTGTTTAAAATTGGTAAGAATCACTGTCTCAAAATTAATAAGGCTGCTTGTGGTTTGATCTTTGTTAGAAATCATAAAAAGTTTTGAAAGAAGAGTGACTTTACCTTGCCAATTCATTTCAGAATTAATGAGTATTCTAGATCCATGTTTAGGCTTTCTAAAAAATGGAAAAACTGGAAAATCTGTTGTGTACGTATGAACGAATATGTATTTTGATTACCATGTTTTCCTATTTATTCATCAAACTGAAAAGTAAAGATCATTAAGACTTAGCTGAATTTCCTAAACTAGTTACCTCCCTATAAAGTAGTCGTAATTAGGATTGGCCAAAAGAGTTGAAACAATTTGGGGCTAAAATACGGCCATAGCCCGAAACATGCTATCTTTGGATTAATGAACACCATTTTAGGCAATCCTTTAGGTAGAGTGATACCTTTAGTTTTAAAATTGGGTAAGAATCGAATAAATTCCAAAACTACCATAATCTACACTCGGGAGGGGCAACTCATGCCCCCGATCCACAACTCAAAACATTAATAAAACGTACATAGCAATTACGGGTGCATTTCATGTGACGTGTTTTCCGTGTGCTCAAAAAAAACAAGAGCACGCCATCGTGACTTGTTTAAGATAAATCCATAAACTTCCTAATTGACCTTAAAACCAAAACGCTCTTTCAAAAATAGAAAACGTAAAGAATGATCGAATATTGTCTCAAATGGGCGTTATAAAACCATCACGACCATAGTTTTGACTACGTAATCTACACTCGGGTGCGACAACTCATGTCCCCGACTTCAACTTCAAACTATATTAAAATCACGTGTTGCAATTGCGGGTGCATTTCATGTGGCACAATTGTAACATGTCCAAAAGCATAACAAGTGCACGTTCTCGTGACCTGTTTTCAAGATAAATCCATACCTAGCAAAAGCGGCTAAATTTCAAAGAGTTTAAATATGCAATAGGCTAAAACACGTAAACAATCAGATAATTTAGGCCAAATATTAATAGTTAAGCGACAGTGCTAGAACCACGGAACTCGGGAATGCCTAACACCTTCTCCCGGGTTAACAGAATTCCTTACTCGGATTTCTGGTCACAGACAAATCAAAACAGAGTCAAAAATTCCTCGGTTTTTTATTTTAAAAATAAAAGGGTGTCCCGGAGCATCGTCAAAAATCCGGGTGGCGACTTTGAAAATTCTAATAAATCCCAAATCCGAATAATGTCACTTAAAGTGGAAAAACTCCCTTATTACCCTTCATTAATCTAGGGGTAGTGTAAAAGGAGGTGTGACACTAGTCATGATCCTCCAGTTTGGGTCGTGACAAATTTACTGCACTTCAGTTGAGTTTGAGCTTTATTCGCTAGTATTTTGCACTAATGGTGTGTTTTATGCCTTGTAGGAGTGATTCCGAGCTATGTAGATGTTATAAAAATAATTCAACTAATTGGGAGCTTTGAAGTCTTAGTAAAAGCCCAAGGAATTAAGTCGGGATCGTGTTCGGGGATCAACGGATGATAGTGCAACGAAAAGAAGAATCGAGCAGGCATATTGTGCACTGTCTAGTAAAATGCATATAACTGTTCGCTCAAAACTCCCTTTGGGATCCACAAAATATGGTTGGAAATGTAATTCAAAGGGATACAACTTTCATGTTTTACGTTGTTTCAAATTCCCAACTGAACATGGTAATAAGTGCACGACAAGTGAGCAGTCGCGCATATGGGGCAGAAAGTGTGAAAAGTGCGCTAGCGCTCAAAATTTGACGAGCTTAGAACACACACTTAAATATGCTCGCTAATAGAATATAGTAATATAATATATCGTATCCACAGGGATTGGAGTTAAACAGTATTTTCGTAATTTATAGCTTGATTGCAATCCAAGATGATCAACATTTGAGAATTATGTGATTAAACTAAAATTAATGAAGAGACTAATTTATTGACTAATGACACTCGATGCAAGTAACGAGTACGGAAAGATATCAATGGGGGAGAATAGGGTTGATAGGATAGGTGCAAGATAAATGTTTGGGATCTAACTCTAGTTAATTCACTTCTAATGTTCAAGTGGTCTCTATAACTCACTTGATTATTAATGCAATTGTTTAGTAAAAACTCCTCTCTCGATTAAGTCTTAACCTCACAGGATGAACTACTCCATAGATTATAGCCTACCATCACCACGTGCCAGTGATAAGTGGGGATTTTGACTACTTATTAGCGCCTTTTGAAATTCGTTTTAGTCCAAAAAATTTTAAAGGTATTCCCGAAAACTGATGAAATATGCTTACTTGAAGGAGTATTGGAAAATAATCCACTAAGATAAAATCCAACTCAAGAAGGAGTGATCTGAACATGGACAAAAAAACCAGCCACACAAGCTCAAGTGCGGACCGTAGATTTCTATCTGCGGCCGCAGATTATGAAGGAAAATTAGTAGAGATCCAATGCAAAGTGCGGACCGCATAACTTAAGAGATGCGGTCGCAAACCTTAAGAGTGTGGCCGTAGAATCAACTCCTGTCAAGAGTTGAAGAGAAGTGCGGACCGCACACAGAATTGTGCGGCCGCAGAACCTCCGAAAGGGCATTTTTGTTCGAAAATTCCAGCTTTGTATAAATATACTTCTTTCACGAAATTAGATGAAGTTTTGAATATTGAAAAGTATATAGCCATTTTTCTTTACCATTTTAGGAAACTTTAGCTTATATTGGTGATTTAACATTGGATTTTCAACTATTAATCTTGCAAAGTGGGTTTTATCATCTTTTCTTCTTTATTTTCTTCAATATCCAATATGAGTAGCTAGATTTTTAGCTAAGGTTGTGACCCAACCCTAGTGTGTGAACCTAATGGGTATTTGATTTAGGGCTTATTTATGGTTGGGTGTTTATTATTTAGCCTTGTTCTTGCTATTAATTGTAGAATTAATGGTTTCAAACATTAGTTCATGCCTAGTGGACTTGGCCTCTTCTTGAGAAAGAGAGACTTAGTCTAGAAAAACTTGGATAACAAAAATTTGAGATGAAATCAAGAGATTGATAGTCCCAATTAAAGGGTTGAACCTAGAGAAAGTAAAACCCGACTTGAGCATTTTATCAACTGTTTCGTTCAATACCCATTTGGACTTGAGAAAGCCAAATTGGGCAAAACCACTTTCTTACTGAGAGGTATTGAGTGGGTATTTGAGCGTTGATTGCTATAATATACCTCGACCAACAAAACAAGCTTTAAAGTTTACACCCCGTTAGGCAAACACCTAGGTGGAAGTCATAGCTCTTGGACTTTTACACTATTTGAAAACAACAACAAAACAAAATTCTCTAGTTTTATATCATAGCCTTGTAATTTGTTGCGTAATTTTAGAAGTAAAAATAAAACAACATTTGTGCGAGTGCAATCAAGATACTTCACATGCTTGATCCTAATATATACCACTAATCCCATCTCAGCTCCATGAGGATTCGATCTCGACTCCTTGTTGGGTATTATTATTGTCGTCGACCGTTTCACAACCTTGAATAGAGGTGTGACTTGGACGAGATCAATTTTTGGCGTCGTTGCCGGGGAGCTAAAACAAATTTATCTATATATTTGGTTTTGTGTTTAATTTGTCTTCTTTTCCTTCCGTGTTACTAATATTTTTGTGAAACAATTGTAGGTGAAACAATGGCTCTCAACAACAATGATCCTCTCGTAAACATGCCATTGGGGGATGACGTGGATGAGGACCAAGTTGAAGAGGTTCCTCTTAAACCTCAAGCAAATAGACGAGGCCGACTGCCTCAAGATAACATCCCCGTTCCACCCCCACATCCACTAAGAAATAAAAGGTATGCAAGTTCCATAGTCCCGCCCCACATTAGGGCGGGCAACTTTCAAATCACAAATGTTATGCTCACATTGCTAGAGCAACGGGGATTCTTCACCGGGGCTCCGAATCAAAATGCATACAAACACTTGAAGGGGTTTGTAGACACTTACTAGGGGAGTAAATAGACAAACATCTCTGAGGATGCTTTAAGGTTGACACTATTTCCTTTCTCTCTACGGGGGAAATCCTTGGATTGGTTAGAAAGGTCGCCAAACCATTTCATCTGTACATGGGATGAATTGGCCGAGAAATTTATTTCCAAGTTCTTTTCTCCCGGGCATATGGCTACTATTAGAGACGAGATTCTAGCATTCAAACAAGAATCAAATGAGCCTTTGCATGAGATATAGGAGAGGTACCGAACTATGGTGAAAGAGTTCTCAAACAATGGCATGACTGAGGCTATGATTCAACAAACGTTTTATAGGGGGATCAATACTACCAATCAATGCGTGGTCAACCAACTTGCCGGTGGAAATTTTATGATAACGCCATATGCGGAAGCTTGTGATATCTTAGATGAAATGGCGGATACTTCATTGTCATGGCAAAGTAGAGCAAATGTTCCTTAAGGTGATCCAAACATGATTCACCTACATAAAGAATTGCATGATCATGGGCAAGCAATTGCCGAGTTGAACACCACAATGAATCAATTAGCCAAGGCTCAACTTCAACAAGCTCAAGGTCCTAAGCAAGTCAATGCAATGGAGGGAGTAAATATGATGGTAAACAAGAGAAGGCAAAATGGTCAACAAGTGCAAAACTGTGCGGAACACTATGTGCAAGACGATAGTGGGTTTGATCAAGGTGAATCTTACAATGAACAAGAGGAGGAAGTACAATATGTGAAAAACTTCCAAGGGCAAAGAAACAACTCTCAAGGACCGAATCAACAACGATGGCGACCTCATGGTAATCAAGGGAATTAGAACTCTAGCAACCAACGCAATTGGAATGGTGGTAACAACCAAGGTAATTGGAACAATCAAAACAATCAAGAAAATTGGAATAGTCAAAAAAAAAAACAAGGCAATTGGGGTGGCAATAGTCAAGGATATTGGGGAGGAAACAACCAAGGGGGATGGAACAATAGCCAAGGTAATTGGGGGTCGGGCTTTCAAAGTCCCCCGATGTATCAACAATCGAGCAACCCGCCTCCTTATCCTTCCCATGGTCCAAGCTCTTCCAACAATGAGATGGGGCGAATTAAGAACATGTTCAAACAAATGATGGAGAAGAATGCTAACTCCGATGCTCAACTAGCTTCTCACAACACTTCAATTTGCAATCTCGCAAAATTTAAGCATGCGTCCTAATGGGGCACTACCAAGTGACATGGTGGTGAAGCCAAAGGGTGGGAATAACACGGGACATGCCATGGACCTGACTAGAAGGAGTGGAAAAGGTGGGGATGCAACCACCTCAAGTCAAATGAAAATTGTGGATTATGAACAAGTGGTACAAGATGATGACATTTCAAACAATGTGGTGCAAGCAAATGATGAAGTAAGAATTGATATTGATGACAATGTGAAGGAGGCTCAAGAGGAAGTGAACCCGTCTAGGGAGCAGATTGTTGACATACTGGAACCGGTAGTTGTAACTTTCCATAAATTTCCCATTTGTCACGCCTTCATACCCTCAAAGGCTTACCAAGCAAAATGGCAAGAATCAATTCAATAAATTCATTGACATGATGAAGAGTCTATCTATTAATGCGCCATTGGTTGAGGCTTTGGAGCAAATTCCCGGTCATGCAAAGTTCTTGGTAACAAAAAAGCGCGTCGATGAATTGTGAAACTATAAAGATGAATCATCAAGTGAGTGCAATTGTTCACTCAATGGCTCCTAAATTGGAAGATCCTGGCGCTTTCACAATACCTTGTACCATTTGAAGTGCCGACTTTGCTAAAGATCTTTGTGATCTTGGGGCAAGTATCAATTTGATGCCCTATTCGGTTTTCAATACTTTGGGAATTGCGCAACCAAGACCCACATCTATGAGATTACAAATGGCGGATCGTACTATGAAGAGACCATTGGGTATTATTGATTATGTGTTGGTTCGTGTAGATAAATTCATTCTCTCGGCGGACTTTGTGATTCTTGGTTATGAAGTGGACTATGAGGTGTCGATTATTCAAGGTAGACCTTTCCTTGCTACGGGGAAGGCTCTTGTTGATGTGGAAGCCAGTGATCTCATTTTCCGGGTGGGTGATGAAAAGGTGGTTTTCCATGTGTACAAATCAATGAAGCAACCGAATAGCAATGAAATTTGTTCGTTTGTGGACTTGGTGACCGATGTGATTATTGATGATACTAGTGCCACAATAAATGTTGTTGATACTTTGGAGGCTGTTTTTCTTAACCTTGATGATGACGAGAAGGATGGCTATGTGGAATGTGTGAATGCATTGCAAAGAATAGGGTCGTACACTTATGAACCCCGCAATTTGTCCTTGGATCTTGAAAATCGGAAGACTCCTCCAACAAAGCCCTCAATCTTCACGGACATGGTGGAGGATTTCCTTGAATTCTTCATGGATGACTTTTCTGTGGTCGGGAATTCTTTTGATGATTGCTTGAAAATTTTGGATAAGGTCTTGGCAAGATGTGAAGAGACGAACTTGGTGTAGAATTGGGAGAAATTTCATTTCATGGTTGAGGAAGGCATTTTCCTTGGCCACAAAGTTTCAAAGAATGGCATTGAGGTCGACAAGGATAAAATAGAGGAGATTTCTAATCTTCCACCTCCAACATCCGTTGAGGGAGTTAGGAGTTTCTTGGGTCATGTGGGGTTCTACCGGCATTTCATCAAGGATTTTTCCAAAGTGGTGAACCCCTTGTGTAAGCCTTTGGAGAAAGATGCCAAATTCCATTTCAATGAGGATTGCATGAAGGCATTTGCATTTCTCAAGTTCAAATTGACAACTACTCATTTTATCACCGCTCCGAATCGGAGTTTGTCGTTTGAGCTCATGTGTGACGCTAGTAATGTGGCGGTTGGAGCAGTTTTAGGGCAACGTATCAACAAGATCTTCCATCCGGTCTACAATGCTAGTAAGACCATGAATGATGCCCAAGTCAATTACACGTTGACCGAAAAAGAGCTCATTGCTATTGTTTTTGCTATGGAGAAGTTTTGCCCGTACTTGATGCGTACAAAGGTGATTATCCACACAGACATGTGGCACTTCGGTACCTAATGAGAAAGAAAGATTCAAAGTGTCGTTAATGAGATGGGTGATTTTATTGCAAGAGTTCGATTTAGACATCCAAGACCGCAAAGGCAGTGAAAACCAAGTGACGGACCACTTGTCTTGCTTGGAAGAGGAGGGGAGGCCACATGACGGCCTTGAAATCAATGACTCCTTCCCTGACGAGAAACTTCTAGCCATTTCAATGACCGAGATTCCATGGTTCGCTGATTTAGAAAATTATCTTGTGAGTGGTATTGTACCGAATGAGTTCTCTTCAAACCAAAGGAAGAAGCTCAAACAGGATTGCATTGACTGTTATTGGGATAAACCGTACCTCTTCCGTATTTGTACCGATGGCATGATTAGAAGATGTGTGCCGGAGAAGGAACAAGTTAAAATTCTTGGGGCTTGTCGTTCTTCACCCTAAGGTGGTCACCATGGGGGAGCAAGAACGGCGGCCAAAGTGTTGAGTTGTGGATTCTATTGACCTACTCTCTATAAGGACGCAAGTGATCTCGTCAAGCGTTGTGCTGAATGTCAAAGGGCCGTGGGATTTCAAAAAAAATGAGATGCCTCTCACCACCATCTTAGAAATTGATATTTTTTATGTGTGGGGCATTTATTTCGTGGGACCGTTTGTAAGATATTATGGGAACACCTACATTTTGGTAGCTATGAACTATGTGTCAAAATTGGTTGAGGTCGTTGATCTACCCAACATCGAAGCTAGAAGTGTGGTGGCCTTTTTAAAAAAGAACATCTTTACAAGATTTGGTACTCCAAGGACCATCATAAGCGATGTGGGTCGCATTTTTTCAAAAAATCTTTCAACACCTTACTCACCAAGTATGGTGTCACTCACAAAGTCAAGACCCCCAATCACCCTCAAGCAAGCAGACAAGTGGAAGTCTCCAACCGGGAGATCAAGAGTATTTTGTCAAAATAGTGAATGCCAACCGGACGGATTGTTCAAAGAAACTTGATGATTCTTTATGGGCTTATAGGACGACTTAAAAAACACCGATTGGGATGTCTTTATACCGGTTGGTGTTTGGCAAAGCTTGTCACCTTCCGGTGGAACTTGAGCACAAGGCCATGTGGGCGTTGAAGAAGCTAAATCTTGAGTGGGATGTCGCCGCCAACTTAAGGATGGCAGAATTGAATGAGCTAGATGAATTATGGTACCATACATATACAAGTTCCTCCTTATACAAGGAGAAGATGAAGTACCTCCATGAAAAGTACATTGAGGACAAGGCGTTTAAAGAAGGTGATCTTGTATTATTGTTAATTCTCGGTTGCGGATATTTCCGGGAAAGTTGAAGTCTAAATGGAGTGACCCGTTTGAGGTTGTGAGTGTAACACCCTTTGGTGCATTAAACTTGAAGAATAAAAATGATGAAGTGTTTTGAGCCAATGGTCACCGGGTGAAGCATTATCTCGAAAATGTTGGTGATGTCCAAGTCGTAGCAGTGATTCATTTCAAGTGATTGATGGTAATATGCATCGTGTCGTGACGTTAAATCAGGCGCTTCTTGGGAGGCAACCCATGTTTCTTTTTCTTTTTCTTTTTCTTTTTCTTTTTCTTTTTCTTTTTCTTTTTCTTTTTCTTTTTCTTTAGATAGGTCTTGTTTTGTGCTAACTGGTTTTGAAGTGTGTTGCAGGAATGAGTATGCTTTGCAGGAACTATGCTCAGTGAAAATGGCTAAGTGTGAAAAAAATACGGACCGCATAATTTTGAAGACCACAACAGAAGAGGATCAGCAGTCGCATAATTCTTTGTGCGGCCGCACAATTGGAGATCATAAATTGCAAACTCTCTGAAGTTTTGCATGTCAGAGAAATAGCCAAAGTGCAGCCACACAAGGAATTATGCGATCCACACCAAAATATACGGCCGCACTCAAAAATGTGATGACCGTAGACGTCAAAAGGGTAATTGGTAACAGGTAAGGAGTGCGGACCGCACTCAAAAATTGTGCGGCCGCACTCAGCTTAGAACTTTTTCCCTAACCGGCCATTTATAAATAGTTCCTTTTTACCACTGTTCAAACTTTACACACTCTGAATATTTGACACTAAGGAAAGCACAATGCACTCAATTGATTCAAGCATATCACTCTCATTTCATCATCTTTGATTCTTCCTTGCATCACTTCATTACTGGTATGTTCAATTCATCTTTGGATTTTTCAATTTTCTTAATTCTGTTCATAATTAGTTTAGCTATTTTTAGGCCTAATGTTAGAACTCATCATCATGCGAGCTTAAAAGTGTTTGGGTAACTTCCTATTTGCTAAATGGGGGATGGGTAAACTGTGTATCATGCCTAAATTGCCAATACCATGTCTAATTTGTGCTTGGATGAAAAATCCCTAAGTTAACTGTCGTTTGCATTTGAATTGTGTGGTCCGCAGATCATTAGGCTAGGGGCAAAATATTATGCAATGATTGTGCCGACTGCACTCAAAATTGTGCCGTCCGCAGAAATTGAACGGCGACCGCAGATCGATCGATTATCTTACTTCAGAAAGTTATCATTTTTTAGCTTGCAATTGTGGGTCCGCACTTCTATTGTGCGGTCGCACATAAAATTGTGTGGACCGCAGATCAACTACTGTGGCCGCACTTCCAAAATTATGCAGTCCGCACAAGCCCTTCTGCGGCCGCACTCAAAAATGTGTGGACCGCACTTCCCCATCCTGTACACTGTTTTGTCTACAACTATTTGATATTTTGGATTTGAACTTTAACTGAATCTTGCTGCTATGTATTTCAGACAATTGTTAGATCATAAGGACGTGGTGATACATCCAAGGGGAGGGGTGAACCCTCCCGAGGCCGAGGTAGGGTTACCCTACCACTCGCTGGGAAAAAAGGGATTTCCAGAAAGGCAACCACGGGGAAAGGTAGGGATACAAAGCCCTCAGAATCAAGTTCATATATCCCGTCTAGGGAAGCATCCGAGGGACACTCTGTGGAAGAACAACCCGATGCCCAATCTCAGCCACATCAGTTTCCAGGGAGATACCATCTCCGAATTGAGCCTTCCACCTCAGGTAGCACTTTTGAGGGTTCGAAAGATGGCAGTCAGGGTTCAGAACCCTCATCTACTCACACCCCAGCCGCACCAGTTAGAGTTGATGATGATGATGATGATGATATTCCAGATGACGGTCGAGGGGGTGATACCATAGTTGCCGGCCTCAAGAGGTCGAAAAAGAAGGAAATTTAGGAAGACAAATTCGTGAGCCTAACAGCTTTTACCAGGTTACGAGAGTGGTGGCGTCAGAAATCGTCACACTTGAGCGTAAATATATTTTGAAATACTTGGATAGGTACAATCCCAATGTGGCAAGACAATTTCGATAGAGAAAAGGATGGACATGGTTCACTCAAAGTGTGATGGATGACAAGGAGAACTTAGTCTGGGAATTCTACGCCAATACGGTGCATATCAAGAAGGGGACTAAGGTGACCAAAGTAAGAAACTTGAAAGTAAGATTTGATCATAGCACCTTGAACACCTATTGGGGCTCTAGGAGGTGGAGACAATGCAGTATTTGGAGAAGTTCGCAATGAGTGATGTGGCTCGCCCTTGGTTAGGTGAGATACTAGCAGCTCCAGGACCACCACCACCATGGATCACAGCATGGGTTCCCATTCAGCGGGCGACCCTTAACTTTGAGGCAAAAGGGTGGCAAAATTTTGTGTGCAGTTGCATAGACCCGAGCCAGAATGAGAACAATATACCAATCCCTCGGGCAGTCTTACTTGCCTCCATCACTGTCGGGTAACCCAATCAATGTGGGTGCCATCATGTCGGCCAACATGTCGTTAGTTGTCTAGCAGGGTGAAAGCTCCTATCCGTATCCCAACACTATCACGGAGTATCTCACGAATGCAGGGGTGGAGCCCAATAGTTTTGATACGATGGTTAGGGCTGAAAATCCCTTCTCCTAGTACTCTCTGAAGGACCCAAAGAACCCGAAGAACAAAGGTAAGTTGACTACTATCGTAGACCAGTCTGATGAGCCATCGGTGGTAGTTGCAAATTCACATGTCATGCCTTCTAGAGCAGTCATGCCTTCCACAACACTCGAGCCTTCCACCCAGACAGCTGCCATGCCTCCACCTCCCTCTTTAGGGCCATTAGTATCAGTTCCTTCCTCCTCTACTTATCCACTCTCGGCGAGTCTCCCAGACACTGGTGAGTCTCAACAATTGGATGCAGACAGCTACTGCAAAGCTTCCTGACCTATCCAGTGTTGTTGAAGCACAGGCTTCTACCCCAGCACCCCAAATTCCTCTGTCAGTAGAAGAAAACTTGAATAATAAATTAGAGAATCAAAGGGCCATCATGGACACTTTGGTGGCACATGGGGGAGAAATTGAGGAGCTTGGGAAGCAGGTGAAGAAGATAAATCCCAGGCTTCAAGGAAATCAGTTGACAAGTTGAGACGAGAGGTGACCAAGATAGCAGTATGTGGTGATCTTCCATTTGACTTACTGACTTACTTAATGCCACAGTTCTTTCCAAAGATGATTTTTGTGTGAACCGAGTGACTCTTCCCAACAATGGATGGCATGACAACCTTCTTAAAGGATTGGGTCCATTTTTTATGTTTAGGTAGGAACAATAGTAATAATGAATAAGAGAGTCAAGCATGCTTCACTTGGTACCAACACACTTAACTACATGCTTATGATTAAAAACAAGCTCTTGGAAAGAAATAGCTCTAGTTAGTGACATTTTGACTCTTGTGTTGACTTAAGCAATCATCGAGTGGTTTAGTTGAACCACTAGTGATTTTCAATATCGAATATGGTTGTTGTGGGACCTATAATATAGCCTCTTTAACAATCCAGTTGTGTTAGAGGTGAGATGTTTTGTTGCAAGTCCAAGTACCCGTGCGAATGGTCTAAAACTTGCCCCGAATGTGTTTCTAGGAAAAATTGTAAGTTTTGCTTGGCTTGAGAAGTGATTGTAGGCTCTCATTGACCCGATTTGAAAATTTCCATGGCCCACCAATGATGTTATCCCGAGTCAACTCTTTTGAGCCTAAAACTTTTCTCATTTTATAACCATGTTACAAGTTTTTACCCGCTTTGTAGTGACCCTTTCTTGGCACCCGAGCTTTCCTTAACACTCATGAGAAAAAATTGGCTAAAACATAAGTTTGGTGGAGAGACGAGGAGTTTGAAAGTGGTATCAAGGTACAAAAAGAGAAATGAAATGAAGAAAAGGAAAGGCAAAGAAAAGAAAGAAAGAACAAAAGAAAAATGCAAAAAAAAAGTGTATAACTTGAAGAGTTGAAGGGATTCAAAGAAAAGCAAAAATGCAAAGCATGGAGAAAACAAAGAAGGAGAAAACGACTATCATGACCAAGAAAGAGTGATGTTAAGTCTCACTAGTTCCCCTACAGAAAAATAAAGTGACTCAAAGAGTCGGCAAAGCATGAGCCAAAAAGAGAAAATGGAGTGCTTAAGGAAAGATGAACCCATTTTATTCCAACATTTCTGACTTTAGTCCAAAAGCTTTCATTACATTCCGAAAAAGCCTTACGTGATTTCAAGCCAAGTGAACTTACATTAGTGGTGATTTACATGAGGGGCAAGCATATGGTATTTAGAGTCGTACTTGTGATATTCTTTTGAGGGAGATAAGCGAACTTTTCACAAATTCTTGAATTGAGTGCTACATTCTTAAGTGAGATATGTTAATGGAGAGTAGAGGAGGAGGAGTTTGGGATCCACAATGACCTACAAGAAAGAGCGAACTTCCTGATGAATAAAAGTTAACTCTTGATGCTCAAGTATCACATTATAAATATTGGTGCTTAAAACTTCAAATCATTGCCTTGTTGATAATTAATAAGTGTTGTGGGTAATTATTGGTCCCAATCGATGTGTGTTTGATTCACCGTAGATTAGCCGGAATAGCTCTTATCTTGTGGCGGTGGGAATTACCTTATTTGCTTGAGGACAATAAAAGGCTTAAGTTTGGGGGAGTTAATAAGTGGGGATTTTGACTACTTATTAGCGCCTTTTGGCTTTCGTATTAGTCCAAAAATGTTTAAAGGCATTCCCGAAAACTGATGAAATATGCTTACTTGCAGGAGTAATGGAAAATAAGCCACTACGATGAAATCCAACTGAAGAATGAGTGATCTGAACAAGGACAAAAAAACCGGGCACACAAGCTCAAGTTTGGACCGCAGATTTCTATCTGCGGCCACAGATTGTGAAGGAAAATTAGCAGAGCTCCAGTGTAAAGTGCAAACCGCACAATAATTGTGCGGCTGCAGAAGCCAAAGTTCAGAGAGATCAATTTCAAGCTCAAAAGGAAATGTGGATTGCACTATAATTGTGTGGCCGCAGAAATCAACTATGCGACCACACTCAGGAAATGTGCGATCCGTAAAAGAGCCCAGTGCGGCCGCACCGAGAATTGTGCGGACCGCAGAACTTAAGAGATGTAGCCGCAATCCAGTATTGTGCGGCCGCAGAATCATATCCTGTCAAGAGCTGAAGAGAAGTGCTCGCACACAAAATTTGTGTGGCCGCAGAACCTCTGAAAGGGCATTTTTGTCCGAAAATTCCAGCTTTGTATAAATAGACTTCTTTCACGAAATTAGGTGAAGTTTTGAATATTGAAAAGTCTGTAGCCATTTTTCTTTACCCTTTTAGGCAACTTAAGCTTATATTGGTGATTTAACATTGGATTTTCATCTATTAATCTAGCAATATGAGTTTTATCATCTTTTCTTCTTTATTTTCTTCAATACCCAATATGAGTAGCTAGATTTTTAGCTAGGGTTGTGACTCAACCCTAGTGTGTGAACCTAATGGGTGTTTGATTAAGGACTTATTTATGGTTGGATGTTTATTATTTAGCCTTGTTCTTGCTATTAATTGTAGAATTAATGGTTGCAAACATTAGTTCATGCCTATTTGACTTGGTCTTTTCTTGAGAAAGAGAGACTTAGTCTAGGAAAACTTTTCTAACAAGAATTTGCGATTAAATCAAGAGATTGATAGTCCCATAAAGGGTCGAACCTAGAGATAGTAAAACCCGACTTGAGCATTTTATCGACTGTTTTGTTCAATACCCATTCGAACTTGAGAAAGCCAAATTGGGTAAAATCACTCTCTTACCGAGAGGTATTGAGTGGGTATTTGAGTGTTGATTTCTATACACCCTGACCAATGAAACAAGCTTTAAAATTTACAACCCGTTAGGCAAACACCTAGGTGGAAGTCATAGCCCTAGGCCTTTTACATTATTTGAAAACATTTATATCTTAAACTTGTAATCTGTAGCGTAATTTTAAAATTAAAAACAAAACAACATTTGTGGGGGTGCAATCAAGATACTTCACGTGCTTGATCCAAATATATACCACTAATCACATCTCAACTCCCTGTGGATTCGATCCTGACTCCTTGTTGGGTATTATTATTGCAATCGACCGTTTCACAACCCCGAATAGAGGTGTGACTTGGACGAGATCAGGCAGTTCGTCCCATCGAAGGGTATATTTGGATGATAGTATAGTGGTAGGTGTTGAGATGACCAAATAGTATAACGAATGGTATTTTAAAACCTTTTTGGATAGTACAGGGATATATTTAACCCTTCTCCGAATACTAATTCCTGGCCTGGGAACAATCATTTATACCCACTCCTCCCTCTCCTAAACAAGAGGCCAGAATTAGGGAGGATCTAGTAAAGGAGCTGCGGGTTCATTCAAACTCAATAGACTTGGCTTAGTCGTTGTTCATATGTTAGAAATGTAGAGTCCATTACTCAAATGGTCACTCAACTATCCTAGATTATCTGCTAAAGTCACTTTTCTTTCGTTTGTAACAACAAAGTCACTTAACTATGCATATAGCACTCAAAAAGTCACTCAACTCAATTTTTTTATTGTAAAAGACCTATTTTACCCTCTAAATTATTATTTTTTTACTTTTTAGATATTATAGGTTTTTTGTTTTTTTAATCTACAATGTGGATTTACCTATATATAGATATATTTTATTTATAAAATAAAAAATAAAAAATTAGTTTTCAGCTCATATAGTGACGGAATAATAATATACTTGAGCATAATTTTTAACCACATATAATGTATAATATAAAAATACCTTTATTTAAATAATTACTTTTATATTACGTGCATGGAACATATATTTTACAACCTTTATTTTCTTTCATTCTCAATTGTGTAGATAATTTTTAAAAATTTTGTTGTTAATATTAAAATTATTATGAACAAATTATTCTAATTAATATTTTTTACTATGCTCATAATTTTGTTATTCCAGCATTATAAATGCTTAAATATTTTTTATTTAATTTATGAGTGTTATATGCATAGTTAAGTGACTTTGTTGTTACAAACAAAAGAAAAATGAGTTTAGCTGATAATTTGGGATAGATGAGTGACCATTTGAGTAATAGACTCTAGAAATTTATTATTCGAATTTAATTAAATTAGACGGAGTATGATAGAATTCAGATCTAAATACATAAAGCGTCTCTGGCCAGAATCCTTTAAAATGGAGTAATTGTTCAAGTTGGTGTAGGTGGTTGTGCTATGTTAGTAGAATACTTGGTGTTCAAGTTTGATAGACATTATCCATGTAACCGTCTCTCAATATACTTGGTATTTCCAATAATATTCATGATTATGCAGATAATTCTAACCATCCTGAAGCAAAGAAATAATGTGATACAAAAGAAGATAACTTTTCAATAATGCAACAGCGGAGACATCCAAATGAACAGTAAGAACACTGTGGTATGTTTTTTTCTTTTTTCACCTTAACTCTGTTATTTTCTTTTTATAATAGGAAGAAATAACACTGTGGTTGCATAACATGTATCTATATATCTTTCTACGCACTAAATGTGCATATTCAAAGAGAGATGAATTCTAACCTATAAACTTCGTATCTCTTAGTTTGGACAGACTAACAATGCCTAAAAGTATTAAAAATTATCACCTAAAAAGCTTGAGATATCAAAATCAGAATTCAGAATGTACAAATCTTCCATATTAACATCTGTTCCATGCCCATGGTCCTCAATTCCAGGAATATTGATGCACTGCTCATTGGATTCACTTCCTTTACTTATAACCCCATCTGAATGAACTTCAGCATTTGTCCGAGACTTGAGCAGATTGATTTGCTGGTCGTAGTTGTAATAATCGCATAGCTCCTCATTCTTCAAATTGTTTACATCGAATGATTCGTCTAAGAAAGACTGAAGGTTGTAACTTTCACCAATATTCTCATTTAACCAAAATGTATCTGATACAGTTGTTGTTTCTGTTGTGTCCATTAATAAGTACTCCGCGTATTCTAGATGACTACGAATATCTGCACTCGTATTACCGGATGACCTGAAATTCAATGGTTGTTGTTGCAATGCATTCGCAGGACAATCATAGTCCAGCAGAGCAATGGGATCACAAGGCAACAATACTTGGTCACCAGATTCATAACTCACATTTGGTCTCAAAACATCATGTTGAAAAATGCTGTCATTTGGCTTCACATCAGTGATATTTTGGTGTAATATGTGCAAACTATTTGACACCTTGTTAGGATCATCTACGCATTCCAAACGTCCATCTTGCACGAAGTCATTGTCCGAGGGTGTCTCAACTTTAACACAAGAACTTGCAGGCTCGAGAATTGGCTTTGAATCAATTCTTGTGCTGCAATTCAAACCTTTTATATCGTCTAAAGAATCGTCCACTTCCATTACTAGTGATTCCATATTGAAGCAACAAACAGAAGAATCCTGCTGTGCCCCTGGATACCCATCAGCTCTACCATCGGAACATAAATTCGTTGGATCATCAAAAATAGTTTTTTCATCCACACCATCATCTTCAACAGATGATTCACTAGTTCGCGCAATGGTAGAGTAATTAGCCAATTCAGAATTCTGTACAGAATAATGAGGGAAGTTAAGTATAGCATTGTGGGCATACATAGCCTTAGCAGCCTCATCATAAGCAATAGCAGCTTCAATAGCAGTAGAAAAAGTACCAAGCCAAAGTCTCTTTCCATTGCTATTATAAACAGGTTCTCTAATTTCAGCAACCCACTTTCCCCAAGTCCTTTGCCTAACACCTCTGTATTTACACCCTAAATTCTCTGGACCACCTTTACCTCTCATACAACCTTTTTTAGAACCTTTAGCAGGAAATTTTCTTCTTTTTTTCTTTAATATCCCGCCATCTAAACTAGTATTAACCTCTTCCTTTTGATTCTTCCACAGTGACAAAGTCTCCTCTATAGAAGCTGATCCGTTACGCCTTCTTCTCATTCTCCTGTTTCCACAATTTATAAAACAAGTAAAGATTACAAAACTTTTTGCAAAATAAATTACTACCCAAGATATATACAAGAACCCCTTATTGCATAATTTTTATAAAATTTGAACTTCTTGAAGACCAAATTGGACAAGGAACTCAATTCCTACTATAGCAAAGAATCGCCAATAGCCTTTCTTGCATGCCAATTTATAAGTTATCATGACACAATAACCAATTCCTAATGACAATTCAAAACCAATAAGCTTAAGGACTTGGACTCCATATAATACAAAGAAATAAATTCATTCAAAAGTGAGACAAAGAATTCATCCATTAGTACATAGGAAAAGGGTAAAGGAGAAGAAAATCACCTTTGGAAATTGTGAGAAGGCATTCAGTGTCAAAAGCAAATTGATAAAAGTCTTGGTTTTGCTATGGGATTGTCGTTTTCGCAGTCTCTGCTCTCTGATTATTTATCTTTTAGTTATTATATATACTAAATAAATTAAATTTTTCAGTTATTTTTTTCCTCGTAGCCCAAATCCTTTTCCTTATCAAATTAGGATTACAATTCTTTATTTGAGAAAAAAACAAATATGTGCGTTTGCTTTTTTTTTTTTTACCCTTCTTTTTCTTGGGGATTAAGTAAGTCCGTTAATATCCTATGGTTGAGGAAACAGATAATTACGTGGCACGTTTACGACTATGTAGTAAGCTGATTTTGAAACTAAACACACTATCTGATTACATACGTTTTTAATTTACCTTAAGTGTCATTTTCTTGGGGCCCAAGCATTTGTCTTTTTAGTGTTCTTTCAAAAAGAAGTTGCGGCTTTGTTTCTTGCGGGCAAAGAAATTAGCAGAAATATCCATATGACCAGCATTTAATTCTAATTTTTGTTTTCTTATTTAAACCTTTACCTCCTTTAGAGAATATTACGAGCCTACCCCAATAACTCGAATACTTTAATCTATCAATATCAATTAATGCTGAAGTTGCTTGGAACGGAAGGAGTATCAAATATTGAAATTAAATGTGGGAGAATTGTTAAGAGTTTTTTTTATGATCAACTCTCACATAAAAATTTGACTTCGAAAATATACTAGGATATGGATTGGAACGGGCAAAAAAGATAAATCATGGTCAAAGAATTTTCTGGTGGCTTTCGATGGTGTTCGGATGGATTTGGTTTCTAGTGGTGGGTAGGTCACAAGTACAGGAGGAGTGAGAGAGAGATGGGGGTGGATCTAATCAGCTTCTGGGGCGATCTGAATCTTAGAGAAAAAGACAATCCTTACGTGCTGCTTCTCCGGCCATGAGTAAACGGCGAGCTTATCCTCGTCGGCTTGTCGGAAATTTTGAACCTTTTGAAAAACATCAAAAGATGACGGTGGGATGGGGCTAGGGGTGGTTGGGCAGTCAGCCGAGAAGGTGGTGGTTGACGGCGGACCAAATATTGTAAATGAATATAAAAGGCAACTGAAGAGATTGATTTCATTCAAAAAGATGGCTGCTCCAACCTCTATTTCAGACGAAGGAAGGCATCCTTCTCTCTCCTCGTCCCAATTATTTCGGTCAATAAAACCTAATGAGAATTATATTTAGGTGGTTGACTTGGCTGCTGACTTGGACAAATTAACACAAGGGTCGATGCGACAGTGGGGATCCATTAGGGCTAGGGGCAATTTTACATACTTTGTTAATAACGATAGGGGAACTATATACCATAGTACAAGGACAAATCTGGACCTTTTCCATTGATATTACAATGCTCAAATAAAAATAATCGGATGAAAAATTAATGCTGCAATTTGTTTTGACAACTCAAGATATTATAAACTTATGCACTAAGCCAGCGCATCAGGCATAAATACAGATTGTGCAAACACAATATCAATTACCAGATTGCATCAAAAAGCTAACAAAATAATACATCTCTGCACCAAAAGACTAATGCCACAGAAATTAGTCCTTTAACTCTAGTAATCCTTCTAAGAATTTCCCAAGTCGAAATGCTAGGAATTGCAATGGACCAGGACACGCGGAGGTGGGACTGCAGGAAACTACTCAATTTTGAAGTCCTCCCTCAGTGCCATCCCATCCCAATTCTGGATAAAAACTTACCTGCATCCAATACCCTAATGCACATTGCTCTTTGGGCCAAAAAGGACAAAAAAAAAGTTCCACACGTCTCGGAGATTCAATCCAAAACACAGAAATTTTTAACCAGCTAGGAAATATGAACAAGAAAGCAGTCTTTTTCCTTTTTTTTTTTTGGGTAAAAAACAAGGTTAGACATACATAGCTAGCATACATTCGGGAATGGCAGAACAAGAAGAGGATATCTTCAAATCTGTTCAACGAAAATGCACACCCGCAGTAAGCAGCAATTCTATCATTTAATCTTATACATCAAGCTGCAACCTTTCATCATCAGTTGTCCTCGCCACCCAGTGAACTACAAGTAAGGCAAAAATTGAAAATTGAATATCTCAGATAAAAGATAAACACAGCTCTCATTCTCTCCAAGCAGCTATCAAAGCAAGAAAAATGTTGTGCTTTCCACTGATCAAAAACATAATGTGCTTTTCATCATTCAGTTAACCTAAATATATGTAGGTTAATGCAAAGTGCGTAGCTAATAGGGTACAAGAAAATAAAGACTTCACAAGTGCAACTACAGAAATGTTACAACATTCATTCCCCTACATAATTACCCATTGAAGTTGTCCTACTTTACCAGTTGCATCCTCATACTATGCGTCTATGCGAGAGTCGTATGAAGCCCTTATATTTGTTAGAAGTGTAAAAAGTACCATCTTATGATCGCACGGGAAAGCACTTACTTTGATTTGCAACCCTTGCATTTCTCCTTTTTATTTTACTTCTTTTTTTCTTCTTTTCTCTGTTTTCCCTTTCACCGGAATAAATGGTGATTCCGATGACGCCATCTTTCCGATAAGTCATCTCCACCGTTTATTGCCCCGTTACCCACAGATTTAGAAGATCATTTTCACGCTATTCAAAAGATCCTCAAAAAATTTCTTTGTCTATTATTTTCGAGCAACCTTTCGATTTAAGATAAGAGTCTCGATGGGTGATGGAGGGTGTCGACAATGAGGAGCAGGGAGCGGGAGATGTTACGGGTATAAGGAGGAGAAAATGGTGAAGAAAAAGAAAGAGAAAGAGAGATACAGAGAAAGGAACTGCAAAAGAAAAAAAAAGAGAAATAAAAAGGTAAATTGGAAAAAAAAAATTAAAAAAAAAAAAATTGACACGTGGCAAGCAAGGATTGGTGGGTGATTTGCACTTCTTTTTTTGAAACTGGGGTTAGCCTGAAAAGGTGGTACTTATTACACTTCTAACAAATGCAGGGAGATCATAAGAACCCCACAAAGTATAAGGGTGCAACTGGTAAAGTGCGGCAACCCCAAGGGGGTAATTATGTATATCCTTTAAAGCATGCAAGATCAATGCCCAGATACTCCACTATGCATGTTCGTTTTTTGCCTCATGTGATGTCCCTGTACGGGATAGCTTTGCCTGCCAATACTTCAGCAGATGCAAAGAAATTTATGTGCATATCTTCCTTATTGGTGCCATCATTAGCAATTTTACAGAGTTTCTTGGAATATATAGTAATGTTATCATCTGTTCCTAGTTGAGCTACTAGCTCAAAGACGCACATACCTAACATCTGCCTGCAACATCTCCTCACCTAAAATAGTATAAGGAGCTATGCTCGAGAGTTTCTATTAGGCATAATAAAGTTAATACCTTAATGGGGGCGTCAAATAGGCAACTTAGGCAATGAGCAGAGGCAAGAAGGAAGATGAGGAAATGCCTATAGGAATAATAAGACAACAATCACGGCATAGCATGCAACTATGGGGTACTTGTGCATTTTCCCTTTGCTTTTTCTACCTTTTTTTTTCTTTTCTATCCTTTCTCTATTAATGCCTTCTCTTTTTTCCTTTTTTATTTTACATTTGTCTTCCTTGCTATATACCTAGCCGGAAAAGTTGATGTTCCGGCGAGAAGTAAATCTTGTTTTTTATTTTTTCTCCTTTTTATTTTACTTCTTTTTTTCTTCTTTCCTTTTCTTTTTTGTTCATCCTTTCTTTTCTTCTCTCTGTTTTCCCTTTTTCTCCTTACAATGTTTCTCACCGGAATAAATGGTGATTCCGATGATGCCATCTTTTTGACAAGTCATCTCCACCGTTTATTGCCCCATTACCCACAGATTTAGAAGATCATTTTCACGCTATTCAAAAGATCCTCACAAATTTTATCTTGTCTATTAGTTTCGGGCAACCTTGCGATTTAAGATAAGAGTTTCTCGATGGGTGATGGAGGGTGTCGACAACGAGGAGCAGGGCGCGGGGGATGTTACGGGTATAAGGGGGAGAAATTGGTGAAGAAAAAGAAAGAGAGATACAGAGAAGGAAGTGCAAAAGAGAAAATAAAAGACAAATAGAAAGGTAAATTGGAAAAAATAAATATTAAATGATTTGACACGTGGCAAGCAAGGATTGGTGCGTGATTTGCACTTCTTTTTTTGAAATTGGAGTTAGCCTGAAAAAGGTGGTACTTATTACACTTCTAACAAATGCAGGGAGGTCATAAGATCCCGAGAAAGTATAAGGGTGCAACTAGTAAAGTGCGACAACCCCAAGGGGGCGATTATGTATATCCTTTAAAGCATGCAAGATCAATGCCCAGATACTCCACTATCCATGTTTGTTTTTGCCTCATGTGATGTCCCTGAGACTTCAATTTGGTTGATTGGTGCTTCTTTCTTTTCTTTCTTTTCTTTCTTTGTCTAATAACAGTAGTGCCTTCCACCGGCTACCCACTACCTTCTACCATTACAGGTGTAACCTACAGGTTAACTTGCCCGCCAACGCTTCAGCAGATGCAAAGAAATTTATGTGCATATCTTCCTTATTGGTGCCATGATTAACAAATTTAATGAGTTTCTTGGAATATATAGTAATGTTATCATCTGTTCCTAGTTGAGCTACTAGCTCAAAGACGCACATATCTAACATCTGCCTGCAACACCTCCTCACCTAAAAGAGTATAAGGAACTATGCTCCAGAGTTTCTATTAGGCATAATGAAGTTAATGCCTTAATGGGGGCATCAAATATGCAACTTAGGCAATGAGCAGAGGCAAGAAGGAAGATGAGGAAATGCCTATAGGAATAATAAGACAGCAATCACTGCATAGCATGCAATTATGGAAGTACCACTACCACAAAAAAGTTTGGAAAACATATTAGAGATGTGTCCATTTCCTTAGAGAGGAGAGAATGCAGTGAGTTATGTTCAAAGCATCCGACTTTCTTGTCTGGTCTACTTATACAGTTCACCGGCTATTACATGCTAAGATGATTGGATGAGTTGTATTCATTAAAAAAAAGATGATTGGACGAGTTGTTGGGTAGGGTTTTTATACAGTGCTCAATTTGCATGCATCAAGGAAATTGCCCTTCTTTCACTGGCATATGTAATGTGACTAGTCAGATATATACATCCACTATGATGAGTCCATAAGAAACCTTTTTCTACAACAGGTTATAAGGGAGTCTTTGATAAGCCTTGGAAGAAATGAAGTTCAAGAATGCAGTGATAAGAGAAGGAAGGGGACAGCTGATGTCTACTCTCTAGCAATTACAACCGCTGAAACAGTTCTACTTAGATGAAAAATAAACATAGTACGAAGATGAAATCGGTTGTCTGAGCCTCTCATTTCCTTTATCAACTCCACTGAGCAAGGAACACAGCACTCTAACTTCATCCAACTTTAGATTTAGAACCAGTTATAAGGTGAGTGTTGAAATCTTCTTGCATTTAGATTGAATGGGTCCCAAGAAACCAGACATTCCTAGATACTGGGAAGTCCAGAATAACCTAAATGGGAAAAAGTATAAGCTCATTGGCGAAAGGGAAAGAATTGATATGCGGTTCTTATTCCCTCAAATTCAGACTTCGATATAGATATCGATATCGTACTTCTTGTGTTACCAGTACTAGGTTTTGATCGGGAAAAACCCAAATGCTGCTTCTAAAAGTTATGAAAATATTTCTACTATTGGTTACAATTACTCTGGACAAAAGTTGGATATAGCACGAGGAAGCATGAAAAACATGAGAACCAACATGAAGCGCTAAGATCTCATCATATCCTTGAATTCTTTGGGGGCAGCAGCTGCGCTTCATATCTAAACAACAACAAACATCAATCCTCCAAGCTCAAAATAAAACATCTAAGTGATGAACTAAACAAGCAGCAGATATCCTTCCTGGCTGTCCAGTCTTTCCAGCTACTTAGAAATCTCAACAAATAGCGATTTTCCACATCAGTTTCTGGTTGCAGTTTATGGGCTTTTCTGAACTTCTCAACACTGAAAGAAGTACATTTTTTTTTCTCTTCATTTGTTTTAAATTTTTTATTTACATCAAGAGCTCCAGTTTGCCAAGAACTCTAAGTCTAACACATACAAGATATTAGGAACTGAGAACCTAAGTAGACAAAAAGTTCAGAGACATAATTACAGTACATATACATTCTCAGTTGCTCTTTTGAAATATCTTGGTCCATAACAATGACCTAATCTGATTACAATGACAATGTTTAAGGATATCACATTCAATTGTTGTCTCAATCTGCTAAGGTTTTCTTCTTCACATCCAACGGCTCTCTAAGAAGAAGAAATAATCCGAGGTGATACATTCATTTTAGCTACAATCAATTTAATTACAACAAATCTGTTAAAAATATACCACATGCGATCAGAATAAACCACTTTTAAATATCACCCCCGAATGTTGTCTCTGTTTGTTAAAATGATGTCTTAATCACATAAAATGGTTGTCTATATCACACATGCGGTTATATTTTTTATCCACTAAGGTCTTCATAAATTGATCGGTTGTTTAAGAAGGAAACACAATGAAAACAAAATATCATAAAAGACCAGCGTCTGTGCGGGATACATTTTAGTAAATAACATTATTGCACAATTTACTAACATTATTACGTGGAAAAATCATATATCTGCAGAAAAGGACGAATCTTTACCTTACAAAAGGAGAAATGCAACCTGAATCATCAGAATTCATTCCAAGCCAGCAACTTTGTACCTCAACTTCATATTGTGGTTGTCCTGCCAGCGTTTCAAATCATTGTGAATACAAAGCTCAATCCATCAATATCCACACAAACACCAAAAAAAAAAAAAAAAAACAACTATGCCTCAATTACAGGCTTGTTCGGTTCTACAAAATTCATACAGAAGATGAAATCCAAATGTTATTCCTTCCTTTCCAATTTATCTGATGTGTTTGGCTGACCAAAATTTAGGAAAGAAAGACAAACTTTGATAACTTATGATCTCATTAAGACAGAGATATTTATGTGACTACAAATCATAGGAAGTTTAAAGTTAAATTGTTCTAAATATAGAAATGTGTCATTTTTGTGGAGAAATTAAAAGGGAAATACTACCACATGAGCATACTACAACTCAACTACGCCTCAATCCCAAACTACTTGCGTCCACAATCCATACAGAACCCAAAATGCAAAAGTAAAGACTCTTTATCTTTATTCATGCATACCTGCTCAAGAACCTTGGCAGAACTCGTTTCCACCAATCTAGCCAAACTATCAAGCTTAACAAGCATTTTATCATACAAATGCTCCAATTCAACAGTATAATTTGAAGCATCTGAGCCCATCAACTTGTTCAATCTCCCAATCTCAAATCCTTCAGCACATAAATCCAACTCCTTCTGATCCTTCAAACCCCTTTTAATATTCACCAAAGATTCCATCTTTTCATCCTCAGCCATTGCATTTGGACCCCTTAAGTCACATGAAATTAAAGGAAATGGTGAAATAGGACTAAAAGAACCATAATGGGATCGAAATGATGGACCAATGTTGATAATATCTAAACTTTTGGGGTCGAATGAATCAGTGGAAATACGGTACTGAAAAGCTTTGTACTCGTGGGTATGTATCAGTTGCTCATGAAACGGCGTCGTTAACAGCAGGAACAAAGAGGGGGACAGAGAAAGTAAATACGGAGCATTTTGAGGGGTAAAAGCGTGAGAAGAAGAGGAAGTTAAAGAAAGGGTAGTTGTAGAATCCTTTAAAGAGGGTCTTAAAGGGGTTTTTCGGCGACCGGAAAACCAACCAAGAACGGCCGCGGAAGGATCATCAAGCTGGTGTAAAGGGAGGGGAAAGTGGGAAGGGATAGAGAGAAAATCGGTGATAGTGGCGGTAAGAATTGGGCCGTCGTCGGAGGCGATGGTTACGGCGGCTGAGGTAGTGGCGGGGTCGTCGGAAAGAGGGGTGGTGGTGGAGAATGACACGTGGCCGAATAATAGACCGTGGATGTCGCCGGAGGATGAGAAAAGACGGTGGAGGATAGAGGCTAAAGTAGTGCCGGAGATTTGGATCTTGTGTACAGAGAGATCATCCATGATTTGCTGAAATTTTTTGGGTGAAACTAGAAAGTAATAAATTGGTGGTGACCAAATTGGATACAGAAAACGGTTTTTATTATCAAAAGAAACTATGCGACCTATAATTTGTATACATGCTACATATCTTCCAATTTTATTGGATAAAAAAAATGAAAATTTTATCTCCCATGCCAAACATATACATCATATTTATTTTAATCAAAATTATTTTAAAATATTATTTTTTATAGCTACTTTTTATATCTTATAGCAAAATAAATATTTAAGGTATATACTACCATTGCGACATAGAATAAGGCATGAAATGGCGCTATTTATGTTTTTCTTTTCCCATAGACAACTGGACATACTTATTTAAGGTGATTGCGGTTACTGTATTCATGAATAGATGGCGCGAATACATGTGAATATATGCGCATACATCTGGACTGCCTTATTTTTAGGCGCTTTTTACTGTTGTATTCATGAATATAGCGATGCGAATACATGTGAATACATGCGCGTACAGCTGGACTGCCCTGATTTTAGGCGTTTTTTACTGTTGTATTCATGAATACAACAACACCAATACATGTGAATTGTTACGCGGCGCCTTCCTGAGATGCTTTGGAAGGGCGACGTAAGGCTAAGCAACCAATGTCAGGGTGGTTGCTGTCCGCCAAATGAGGTCCCCGCCACACGCTAGACTAGATCGTCAGTGCTGTGTGGGAAAACCAATGCCAACAATTGAGAGAACAGTAATAATGTTTGAAATGATGAAAGCTGGATTGCAATAATGAAAGCTATTACAAAAGGAAGGAAATGCGGTGTCGAGGGGTAGAGACACCAGTACAGGGATTTGCTTGCTTGAAAGTTTTGAATGCTATATACCCCCTAATAATGCTTTAAAAAAATAAACCCTAGTTACATGAGTAGACTAAACTAGGCTAGAGAAACATAATGGAAGTAAATGGAATAAAGCTAGTCTATGATTACAAAGAAAAGGACTTAGTTTTCTACAAAGGTAGAAACAGGTCCGTTGGCAGCGACTTTGTCTTCAGCATCATGATTTGCGCGCCCGGCATTGTCTGTGCGCGCGGTGCTGTTGGCAGCTGCTTGCGGCTGGGCGCTAGCGAGGGAAA
>ML246784.1:0-23038 GCA_005239495.1 Nicotiana undulata
CAAAGAAAAGGACTTGGTTTCTACAAAGGTAGAAATAGGTCCGTTGGCAGCAACTTTGTCTCAAGCATCACGATCTGCGCGCGCGCCATTGTCTGCGCACGCGGCGCTGTTGGCAGCTGCTTGCGGCTGGGCGCTAGCGAGGGAAATTGGTGGGGCGACAGCGGCACCTGCGCGCTTGTCACTTGGAGCGGCCAAGACCACGGGGCCGACCGTGGCGCTAGGCGTTGGGAGGCTTGCTAGGACGCACGGGGCGCGTCCAAGGGGTCATGGGGCATGGATGGAAAGCCGCCCATGACAAATCTATCGTACAATATCCAAGTCGATCGACCTGCCGTTTTGTAACTTATAGGATGATGTTCTTAATACACTATTAGTTCAACTAACGGTTGCAAAATCAGCATAAATAAAATAAATAAAAAATAAAGCGTCCATATCTGTATCAATCTCCGGAAACCAATCAGATGCATGCTATGGTGAAGCATCAAAGCACACAGATTTAGCTAAACAACAGTTTAAAAGACATAAGCTTAAGACTGGATTATGTATTACTCAGTGAGTTGAGATAAATTTAAGATCTAACGAGTGATTTCATGAAAGGAACATGTGTGGTCATACTTTCATACCTATATGAAACTACAAATTCACCGACATCTAAAATGTCGTGAATCACTCATACTAAATAACGTTGTAGTGATGTGCTTTGAGTTGGCTCGACAAACTAAATACTCCCTATAGCTCGGTGACTCAATTGAGCTTTGATCGCAACTAATCATAGTCCTTTTCATGAGTCACAAACTATTTAACCAAGTCGAGTTGACTAAGTTGGACTTGGTAAGTTACCTCAGATTTTAAAGCAATGATAAGAAATTTGCTCACTATGTGGAGCATCTTATTGAGCACTGTAAGTGGCTGCAAACTCAATTGACAAGGATGGCCTGTTGTCCAATAGTATAAACAACTTACTACATTGGTGATATCTCTTGTCTACGAGCCATTTTCCAAGTGTTTGGAGGATCGGTCTCTTCAACCTATCTAGTGCCTGATAACATAGACTGGAGCTAAATAATATTTGCACTTGGAAACTTCACCGTGCCCTTAAAGAAAAACTCATCCCTCAACTACACATGATAAAAAAAACATAATGCATATTAACATTCATTTTCATCTTTCTTCTAATTACAAGCCATTACAGTGGGTTTTATTTGCGCAATAACACACCACATGTTGACTAGCTAGTCTTATATTGTAAGCATTTGGTTGACGAACAAATCACAAGTATTGTTTGACTGGAGTAAACAAGACTAGCCAGTAACAGGAAGGGCCCTACTCAAGAAGAGTTACTGCAAGAGGAAAATTAGAAAGAACTCAACAATTTTACAACCCCTCTTTTACCAAAAGACAGAATTCCCAGTAGTAATATGTTTCACCTGTAATTCAGATTTAATAATGATAATTCATGAAGGAAACTGATATGATGATTATAAGATAATTTACCTTTGGTTGTATGAGATCAAAATTTCTGAAATGGCATTTTGTCCCCATTCTGTCTAGTTCTTCTTTCATCAAGCAGCTAAAGTCATTGGAGCCACAGCAGAAGTCCACTATCTGAACAAGAAAGCCTCAGTATTCAAAGAAATATGCTGCATTCCTTCGAACAAGAATAAGAGAAGGAAGAAGAACTTAAAAATAAAAAAGATCAAAGCAAAAAGTGCTTGACAAGAGATGTTTATATGAGGTTTGCTGAATGGTAAAGCCACCCCGCCGGTAAACACCAAAGGTTCTGAAACAAATTTCATTCCCCACTGTTGGCCCTAAGAATTATTTTAATGACGAAAAAATTGACGGAGTAAAAGAATCTGTTTAGAGTTTGTAATCTGTCTTAGCAGGACAACAATATACGGCGAAGCCGACCAGATCAAATGACACAAAGAAGTTGAATCAAATGTTACTCTAAATGGAGACAAAACGCGATAATCCGGATAAGATCAACGCAAGGCGCTTTCAAACTCGTTATTAAAGTTGTCAAAGCAAGAAAAGCAATACAATTCAGAAGAAATTCCAGAAAGCTGATGCACTTGATGAGCAAGCGTGAAGTTCCAACAAAAGGAGAATAATTGAAGGACTACGTCTCGTAACCAAAAAGTGTGGAGTCCCAACAAGGAGATAACTTAGGTGTACAAGAAGCTGCAGACTAGCATGAAGACTTTAAAGTCCCTAGCAAGAGCATTTATGATCTGCAACGGTCAGAAGTTGGATCTATCGAGAAAAAGGAGAGATGCTAATACAAGAAGGAGCGAAGAAAATAACTTCACTGAATCAGCAAATACTCAAAAACACTCAGAGATAGACTGAGATTGTACTAGATCTATTGGCTTATACTTTTATCATTTTCAATAACAAAGCTTAGAAGTACATAATAAATTTCACAAGAATTAGGCGACTGGAAACTGTTTTGGAAGTTCGAATTTATCTGTAAGTCAAAAAAATACAGTTTACTCTCCCCACCTGTACTTTCACCCAATTCCATAAGCCAAGCAATCCCTCCCCTTCCCCACCCCCCCAAACCCACCAAAAACAAATAGCAAGAAAGAAAAGATAGGCAGGTTATGATGCTAATATAAGATGAGAGACAACTACAAGGAAACAATGAAGATTATATGGACTTTTTACCGTGTCACCATCTTGCACATACCATCTTAGTCTATTAACCACCTGCATATGGAAAATCATGCAATAATTCAGCCTCTAATCTGCATAAAACACATAATTAAGCCTGATGTCATTAATCAGTACAAGCAACAAAGAGTAGTGGGACAGAATATAATGTTTTGTCCAGCAAGTACAAGAGACATAATCATGAATAATATTCTATTACAACATTCCAAATGACTATCTTGACTTTCTTAGCCAAACAAGAGAGAGCATTTGAAATCTCTTATTATTTTGGGTGACAGTAGTGTTCAAGCAAGCTTGTAATAATATTCTACTACAATATTCCGCCACGTGCCCGCTACTCCCAACGTCACACGTACCTGATAACTCTCCCCACAAGGCTTGGGCACATGGTAAGAATCACCTAGTCTTTTTATTAGTGTCGAAAATGTTTACTATTGTAACTTTTACATTGTATGCCAAAATTATACTGCTCTAATTATTTTCAAGCACTCCTGGTGAACCTTGTTAGAGAACTGAAAACATGCATACGAGATTCCAGGGTATTCATCTGTTCCGTAATGTAGAATGTTTCTGGAGTAATATTTAACGTTAGAGTGATTAGAAAAGCTGTGAAGATGGAAGACAGGGTTTACTTGTACACTGGCTTTATCATGTAAGTTTTAAAGTTGCATCGATTAGAAAAATTATGAAGATGGAAGACAGAGTTTAGTTTACCAGTACAATGCAGCTTTATTATCACTTCCATTGAGATACAAGATCCGATAAAAAATGTAAAAGAAGTGCATACCTCCTTCAGTTTGTCCACCTTCGTGAAGTGGCGACCGAAAGATGTATAGCGCATGCCATTAAGAAAAGGGGCAAGATAAGATCCTAGCTTCTTCTGTAACATACAAGACAGAAAATGAAATATTTGCAAATCATTCATCAAATCGTCCATAAAAAACAACCACGAAATGCCCCGTCAACCATATCTCACTGTAAGAAAAGGTTATTGACACTAAGATTTACATCTTCCTTTAATAATTTTCAAGATCATTATTTCTCCTTGTACACGAGATATTGAGAACATCAAGGTGAACCAAATAAGCATGTTCCCCCAAAAAAAATACGTTTCCACTCTAACACAAAAGCAATGGTGCCAATTCTCCAAACGCTGACATACAATAAGAATCTATCTTGTCACACTAATAAGAATGTGGAACTCGTAAAAAAATTAACAATATTCTCGGAAATAAAAACTTTAATTGCTGCGATGTATAACTTATTGTGATGCAACGCGTGAAAGTTCTGGAGACTACCTTTAAGTTCAGGAGACTACCTTTATTTGTCTAGTCTTAAGCAAGAAACGATCCAGAGAAACCTAAAAAGTGCATAAGAAAGAATAGCTAGGGATTCTTTTCCACGAGCTAATAGAGGATATGGTTTTCAAGCACGCATCGATGCAGCAACTTCCAGCAGCTGAGGCAGATTTTGGTTTAATTTTAGGACTAGGTAGCAGCTAGACCATCAAAGGGAGTTATATTCTTTGCAAATTGTTTAATCACATGTGGGAACTTGTCAAAGTGCATCAAAATTCTATTGGTGCAACTACTTGAATCAATATTCTAATATACTCCTACAACTAGATCACCACCATCCAGTCCAAGCAATTCGAGAGAGAACTAGGGCTTGTAACACTTTTTGTTGGGCTTGATTTAAAACCTAGAAGCTCTTTCCCTATCCTTTCTTTCTGTTCCAAGTATCTCTGATATGCCATATCAACACTCCTCTTTCTTTCAGATTTGTTGTCCATGACATGCACTCCCTGTGTATGACCCACCAAGGGGAACATACTTCACCACACAGCATAGAACATTGGAGCAAGAAACTTGTCAACAAATTAAATCAGAAAATAATACATCAAGTCAGGAGCAAGAATATAGAAAGCCTGTGTTCATGTGTAAGAACGTTTTTAGGTCCTATGGAGCAACCTTCCATCTGAAAATCTGAGTGAGAATTTCTGGTTCACAGACAGCTTTCGCATCTTCAATGCTGTGTCCTTCTTCTAGCTTCTTCAACGCTATTCCAATAGCCTGGTCCAGAACATAAAGAGGACAGATTTTCTATTAGAGGAGACTGCAGAAGAAACTAGAAGAAAAATTAAAAATTCAAGAGTACATTCTCTTCAATGCTGAACTAGTAGATATACCTTCACGGAACACTGAACTTTTCCCAAGGTAATGGCCTTGTCTGTGAAAACTTTTCGAGAGTTACTATCAATACATTTCCGGTTCTGCTCATTTATAAATTCCTCCACATTAAATGAAGAGGTAGAGTTTTTTATCAAAGTCATCATTCTGCATACCAAGTATAAAATGCAAAGTAAACAGGTTTAACAAAATGCATTTAACATCCATTTAAAGTTCTAACATGGATGGAATATATCATTTGAAACAAAGGGAAGGAGGATTCAAGTTTAAGAACATGATGAAGTCCATTTGAGCACCTCTTTTTCATTTCATTATCTTCCAATTCCCGTGTACTGCTGGCCTTCTTTATCACTGGCATAGCTGGTCGGACATTCATCTTGCCGCTAGAAGTACCTTGTGGGGCAAAGACCAACTTTGTACCCAGTGGCGCCTTCAGTTTGCCTCTTTCTTGTGTTGGAGGCTTACATGGTTTTCCTGACAAAGATGTAAATATTTAGTAGACTTAATAGTTTGACCAATTATAGAACAAGAGCTTGTATAAGCCATTTTAGCACCTTTTCCATAAGAATCACCAACTTTAATAGCCTTGTGCCTTGCTTCAAAAGGCTTTTTCATGCTCACGACACTTGTTTCAGTGAGAGCACCAAGTTCCTTACTCCTTCGTGAGAGAATCCTCAAAGGTCCTGAAGATTGTGAGTTTGCTTTCCCAACAACATGTGGGAATAGGATATGGTCTCTTTTTGGAGTCCCAATTATAGGAATAATCTTGTGGTCCCTGGGCAGAGGTAGGCTTGGTAAATTTTTAAGCAGAAATTCTCATGAATGTTCATGATTCCTGAAGTTCCAGATGATACTTACATACAGTATATCAAGATACGACTGGGCAAAAGATCATTCCAAGCCCTTCTCTGGATGTTCTTGTCATAATCGGAGGGCTCAAAAGCAATACATCTTAGAAGAGCCAACAAGAGAACACAGAACATGAGATGCCAGTACTCTTTCGCCATTAGTATATTTAATCAAAGCATTCAAAATCAAGACAGTAGGATTAAGGAAACCTTGGTAAGCATCTGCGATGATATGCCCTTGGACAGCGTCTACAAATTGCAAATTGCATCTCAATTGTCTTTTTATCCTCTCCTTTCTTGCAGACAAAACATTTATGAGCAGGGCAAGTAAATGATTCTCCAGCTACAATTTGCTTCTGCAGCTCTAAGGCTCGACATTCATCACCAGGGAAAAGTAACACTGAGACGCATTTAGGATGAAAGAAGTGTCCACAAGTTGCAGAAACGCAAGGGAAGACCTTCGGGACATTGTGCAAATAAAATATAGGTGAGAAAATTGGATATAAAAATAGTACAAACAGTGATATGAAGAGATAGCAGATACGTAGAAGAAAATATTTATCAGTATCTCCAGTATTATGCAATTTCCAGTTCGTCCATATTCTGGGAATCAGAAATGCCTCTGGTTAACACTGCAGAAACTCCAGCCCCCTTCTGAGACTCTTCATTTGAGCAAAATGCAAAACAGACGGGTAAAACCGTAAAAGATAATGTTCTTGTTTCCTTGAGTATGTTCCGTGAAAAGAAGCTGACAAATGGAATATAAACTTTGCAAGTTATTAGCTATGTTGGTAAGGAAATCTTCCTAGTTGCAGGAAATTAGAACTCAGCCACAAATTCAATGACCAAGAGGATTAAACATTTCCTACTATATGATAAAAATTATTTGCAATTTTTCAGAAGGGACAAACGTATATTTGAGAATCTGATATGTCAACGGTCTACTCGTCTTAATCCTAGCAACCCCCCCCCCCCCCCCCAAACACACACACACAAACAAACAAAAAATTCTCTCTTGGTTTTCTGCATTTTTTTTTTTGTAAAATAGTGGTTTCCTGCATTTCTTTTACTGCAGTCAGATCTGGTTCTATATCCTCATAACAGAAGCAATTTTACCTTAATCCTGATCAATTCATTCCTTCAATCACCCCTCAAACCTATTTAGCATCCACTCCTCCTTGCTTAATAAGCTTCCCACAGACCCCATGTCAGTGCTGCAACCCCCCCCCCCCCCCCCCCCCCCCAAATTTCATCATAAAATTTTTTCCAACTTGTANACACAAAAATTTGATAATCACTGTTTTAGCTAAGAAAATGCCCTGTGAAACCATTGTAATTTAGATACGGAGTCGGCTCAATTTCAACAAGATTTAAGGTCATGTATGGATTGAGAAAACAGTTGCTCCACAGATGCTGTAAGAGAAGATTTGTGTCTTTCTTTTTTTCTTTTTTCTCTTAAACTAAAGGCACTGGGAAAGGACACATATTTGAAACATCAAGTTTGAATATTTTTTCTATTAATGTTTCCATTAGGCCTTCTTAATGTATTTCAAACCTGTTACTAAGTATCACACTGTTCCGTTGGGAACGCAGCCACTTTCACATATCTCAACTATTATTTGAGACATATTTTAACCAAACACCAGCATAGTCTAGACGACTAAGACATTTCTTAGTGTAGCCAATTCAGTTTATCTACTTTCAAGCAAAGGAAGTAACGTCTTAACAATCAAAAAGGGGCTAATGATGGTAAAATTTCAGCTTGAATCTATATTCCGCAGCCTTTGCCCTTTTATACAGAAGATGCGTATCAAAAGGTATCAACTAAAAAAGATTCCTGATCGTTTTCTCTATTTCAAAGAGAAGCTAGACCTAAATAAAATACATGTCCAAGCTACTTGCCTTTTGTCTAGATCTGGTGTTAGCTTTAATGCTTTAAGATTTTTCAAACTTGTGCACATTTAAAAGCTCCCAAAATGATTTGATAGCCTTTACATGTGAAAGACATGTTTACTATAACTAAATATTCATCTTCTCGCAATCTATGTTGTAGAGACTCTCCAAAAAAGGAGGTCAAAAAATTTCCGTAGTCTTCACGTAATATATGATGTACATTCTCAAGGAAACAATAACATAATATTGTCACAATCACATGGAGGATCCGACACACACCCAGCAACATTTTGAATGAGTCCGAGCAACATAGCTCGTAATTGGTCGAGGATAGAAAGATTGTATGCAGCGGCCTTCACGGACAAGGAAAGATAAAATCATTAGCAACTGCTAATGATTTCAATATAAAATCATTAGTGGAATCTGCTAATCTGTTAAAATCAGCTATCTCAACAATAAGAACAGACATTTCAACATAGATATAGGTGAAATATTATCTTCAAGTCAAAGAAGAAACTTAGAACTTTTGGCATTTTATAGATTCTACCCTTAAAATTTTCCTATTTGTATATAATGGACAAGAAATTCAAACCTCTGCACCAGATGATTTGTCAGATGACCCCAACAAGCCACAAGCAAAACATTGATGTTGTTGATATTGGCAATTTTTGCACAAGAAGGTCTGGATTGCCTGTGAAATAGCCGCATGCTAAAACTTCTTTTGATTGTTAAAGGGAAGCCACATGCTAAAACTTTACAAACAACCATATGCTGAAAACTTTAAGCACTTCATAGCAAAGTTTGATAAGCCCTTACGTGATGCCAAATATAGAGAGAAGTAAAAAAAAAAATTGAGAAACCAGGATAAGGATCAAAATATTCAGACTCCTACTTGTAGATTTCTGTAACCAAGAGATTCACAAGAAGATTCAACTCCAGATTCCACGGACGGATGGAAAGATCGTATGCAGCGGCCTTCACAACTGACAGACATGCAGACAGACAAGATTAAAGTTGTACAACACTCTGCAAAATGTTGAAGGACAAAAACAATAATTTTTCACGAACAATCTTAGGATGAAAATCACACAAGTGAATGAAAGTAAGTCCACAGCAAAACGCTATATAGAAACGATTTTAGTCAATCAAAAGGCAGCAACAAAATAGATGCAATCACATGTCTTCTAAAAGAGTTGACTTCTGATCTCTTTTATTAGCCTCTTTTTCTCTAGTATCTTTAAGATTTAGAGAGGAGCCAGATAACATAGTCCAATAAAAAATCTAGTTACTTTTGTTATGATACTCAGTTCTTTAGATCAAACCAGCTAAATTCTAAAAGAATGGACTGACGGGACAAATATCAAGTTCTACTTATATTTCTTGGACGGAAGGAGAAGGGTAAGATTGGAGGCTAAGTTTTGTGATTTGGAGTTACGCTCCATGGTATTTAAATGTGACAAAAATTATTTTCTTAAAATCTTTTGAAGGAGGGTGGACGGTGGACCTGTGAATATTGGGGGAAGGGAAGACTTCTAGAGGGACAAACACTGCCCCTAAGTGGTGCAGAATGAAACTCTAACCACTGGTGTACAATTTCAGACCCTCACTTGAATAAGCATCACTTCTCGGAGAACCAAGTAGTGATCCTAGCCAGTGTACTCGATCTCCATAATCTGCTAGTTGCTCTTAAGATTGATCAAATGACTAAATTCTTTAAATTGGATGTAGCATCCTCAAGCATTGGAAGTGCTCTTTGGGACAATTTTCCGTGGCACTATGATACCTTGTTTTGACTTAACAAAACAGCCTGTAATACAATTTACAGACCAGACGAAAAAGATGATTACATGATAGCTCTGTTTCCCATTTGGCGGACTTCAGGGTAATTTCGAGTCAGATACAAATGAAGAGGTCAAGAAGTACCACTTGATCAACTAAAAGATGGATATGACTCCTACCAAGATTCGGTATAAGCGAGGGATTTGAGGGTGTTTAAAAAGGCGAACAAATAATAGAGAAAAGGGTCACAGCGGCAAAGAACATTGCATAGACAAGTCGGATTGGAGGACTAATCAGATCATTGCACAATATCGACTATCCCTATCTCCCTGTATAATAAAGAGAGATGGAAGGAAACCTATCAGATTCAAAGTGTGGAACAGAGCCAAAGTCACTTTTTGGAAATAGATATGGTGTGTAAATCATTCCCTATAAAATGTCTTCCCCCACAATTTCCTACATAACATACCAACAATTTACAAACATTTTTCAGATAAACTAGTATCAAGGAGGAAGTGGAAATTCTGCAGGGCCTAAATTTAGTAGAAATCCGTAAGATTGAAATTTTGTAAGCTCCAATTTGACGTTTGTATAAGCAACAAATATCACAAGTCATAATACATGGAACGGAAAGGATAGAGAAATAAGTCATTCACAACCAAATCATTCTACTTTAAGCTGCTAAGGAGGGAGAACATGGTTCCCTCACTTCTCAGTCTGGATTCCTAAAGTACCACCTTTTTGCATGGTTAGAAACATGAGAAGCCATCTTAACAGAAGAGAAATTAGAAAAAAAGAAAAAAGGAAGAAGGTTTAACGTTAATTTGTTATAAACGTGCACGGGGAAAAACTCCAGGGGAGGATACCAGTTACTATCTGCTAGTGCATTGATTATGAAATGTTGCTTGGAACCAGTACGGAATTGAATGGATAATGGAGGGTACAGTAAACGCTCCATCGCTGGAAAATCAGAACGACAAGAAGGAAGAAATAAAGCATGGGACGTGCCCCCTTTGCACCCCTTGTAATCAATCTGCAAAGAAAGAAATAGATGGGTGTTGAAGTGATTGAGTTACATTTGCAAAGTTCCATTTTTGTCTTCTATTTATTTGGAGCACCCATGAGATTCCAATTAGTATAGATGTTGGATGCTCCTGGTAGAGAAACATACTTCTGTTTGAGATTTTTCACTTTTTGCACGCACCTTGTAGAAGGGACTTCCCTCATATTACATCACTAAAACCATTACTTTTTCAAGGAAAAAAAAATGAGTTGCATGATGTACTTCAGTTATTCTGAAAGTCATCAGTAACAAAGTTTCTGAGTTAGTTGTGTACTCCCTCCGTTCACTTTTACCTGGCAGGTATACTAAAAATAGATTTTCATTTTTACTTGTCACTTCACGCATATCAAGAGAAGACAACTTTTTTTCTGTTATACCCACAATGTTTATTACCCATTTCAAATCATTTTCTCAAATCCAATAAAAAATGCATCAATTAATATGGGTATCATGGTAAATTATGCACTTCATTTATTATTTCTTAAGGGGCATGTAAAGTCAAACGTGCCAAGTAAAAGTGAAGGGAGGAAGTATAATTTTAGCACTTTTAATTACTTTTACCAAAAATTTCTCAGGAAGTATAATTTTAGCACTTCTAATTACTTTTACCAAAATTTTCTTTTCTTTGCCCATCTTTAATGTTTAATGTTAACACACATTGGCAAGATTTAGAGGGCTTATAATAGAAATGCTGAGTTACCACAAAAGTTCTCCCCCATCATCACAAAGAGCACAAACATGATCAAATTGTTCATCTTCATCTGAATCATCATTGGTACCACTATCAGCATCGTTATTGGTCTCAATAACAAAGTGGGGTCTCTTTTTTGCTCGATTGCACTGCTAGACAAACCACAATTAAGAACTGAAAATTCTTAATGAAGAATAAAATGAGATAACATATAAATTGCATCTAACCTCAATATCGTCTATCCTCTTTTGTGATGTCTCCAAAAGAAATGCATTCAAATTCTGTTTCAAAATGTAAATCTCAATACAGGATAATACCAGAAATGTTAACGTATATACAGTTAAAAAGCAGAAGCGAGTGACAGCACAACAAGTTAAGACTCCATGTTAGCAACTAAAAGAACTAGTTCTCCACAAAGGACAAGATGCAGTAGCCCACATAAGTTGCAAAACCAAATAAATGACAGACCACTAGCGACACATCGAATAAGGATCAGACTAGTCATGCTACACTGAAATATATCTTCAGCCTTAAACATATAGGTCTCCTGATGTGGCACTGATATCAGCTAATCTGACCTTAAACTTCTCGGCTGAGTTTAATGATAGACTCTCTCAATGACATGTGAACAACTTAGGAACTAAAGTTAGAAAAACGTAAGGACCTCAAGCATTTTAACACATGCTCAACTAAGCATATAATGCTGGTCTTACAGAAAAGAGATACACTTAACTCCATTCAACAACCTATGCAGTATGCACCAAGAGAATTAGGTAACCACGCAGAAAGTGAACACAACAATGCATAATAATACCAATAATTAAACAATCACAACCTTGGAACTAGATATGTCTTTATCCCTTCTTGCAGCTTCTTTGATTGTTGCCATATGCTCTAGTAGATCATCTTTACAAGGTAGTACCTCGTATGCACTAAAAGAACTGATTTAGTGAATCCCATTATAACTAAAACAGACAACAAAATATTTAGGGTGTGCCTGGCATGGACTTTCCCATGTTTGGTTGGTCAAAATGTTTTGGAAACATTTTGTCTAGAAAAAACAAGTTCCTTAAAAATCAAGAAAATGACTTCCCTGGTGGGAGTAGGGAAAACAAGTTCTATTAGTGAAACTGATTATCTCCTCCGCACCCCAAATCCCGACCCACTAACCCGCTCCACCCTCTCATTCCCACCCTCGACCTCCACCCTGCCTGACCATCCCACCCCCATGTATTTGCCAAGATTCTATACAAATGCTTAAGGATAATTTTTTGTGCTTACTTGCAAATAACCAAAAAAGGTTTAAAGAAAAAAAAAAACTTATTGTTTAGGAAAATGTTTGCCAAACACACCCTTAAAAGATTTAGGTGTAACATTTCAGTACCTAAAACTTTTCCCAATGTAATTCCACACAATCTCTCCAAATGTGTCTGGATTCTTCTTCACAAAGTGGAGGAAATGAACAGTGATAAGTATTGTTCTGATAGTGTCTGCGTAACTTTTTCGAGGTTTAAGGAGTTTAATCCAAATTTTATCTTTAGAAAGCACTTGAATTTCAGGCAGGGCATAAGAAAGTTCAAATCTCCATGCTAAAACCTTCTTATAAATGTGCTTAAGACCATCATCCGCAGTTCCACGCA
Organism: Nicotiana undulata; assembly: GCA_005239495.1. NCBI lineage: Eukaryota > Viridiplantae > Streptophyta > Magnoliopsida > Solanales > Solanaceae > Nicotiana > Nicotiana undulata. The sequence goes on from ML246784.1 coordinate 12,780, forward strand.
AAAATATCTCCGCATTATTATTCACTGCCCCTCCAATTACATCATCATCCTCCCCCCACTGTAGAGGTAAAATGGAAAATGAAACAGGCTCTCCATTGCAACCAATGAAATGGTAATTTGATATGCAGTTTGCAACAATTTCGCCCTCTTCATCAGATGATGCCATCAACAATAATTTTTGTAACAATTTCGCCCTATTTGCCATAGTTAACAAAAGGTTGCATCAATATAAAGCGGAAAAAGAAGATTCAAGTAAAAATTTCAATATATCGCCAGAATTTAAAACTGAGCGACAGACCTATTACCAGTAGGTGAACACAAGTAAGAGATCAACAACAACAACAACAACAACAACGACCCAGTATAGTCCCACAAGTGGGGTCTGGGAAGGCTAGTGTGTACGCAGACCTTACCTCTACCCGATGGGCTAGAGAGGCTGTTTCCGATAGACCCTCAGGGAACACAAGTAAGAGCCCCTTTGTAGTAAAAGAAAAAGTAGCAAAAGATAAGTCAAATTCAAAACCTACAACACTATGCAAGCTCTACTTTTTCAAAAACCCAAAAACCATGGACTGAGAAGTCAAAAACGCAAAAGCTTTTAAGCGCCAAAATCAGAACCATTATACTTGTTTTCCTTTTTCAAAATTTTGTCCCAAAAATCCATTCACATGTATCAACCACTGTAAACCAAAACATCGTCTATAACAAAAACCCACTTCACAAACAAGAAAATGAACTACTATATACTGTTTATTAAAAAAAAAAAGTAAGAAAATACACTGATCACTTGAAGAAAAGAGAAAAACAAAAAGAAAAGAGACTATGATATAACAAACTGTGCTTCTACGATATAAGTATCATTTTAAGAGCCCATTTGGACATAAGAAATTTTTCCTTTTTTTTCAAAACATTTTCACTTTTTTCCGAAATCAACTTTTGTTCATAAAATTTCTAATTTTGGCTATGCATTTTGGAAAATTTTAAAAACTCCAAAAAGCTATTTTTCAAAATTTACAATCAAATCACATGCAAAACTTCAAAAACAATTCAAAATTATATTCAAGTCCAAACAAAACTCTAAATTTCAAATACCATTTTCACTTGAAAATTTTGAAATTTTACAGTTCTTATGTCTAAACGCACACTAAAAACTCTAAAAAGCTATTTTTTAAAATTTTCATTCAAACCGGTCACAAAACTTCAAAAACAACCCAAAAATATATTTATGTCCAAACACAACTCCATTTTCACTTGAAATTTTGTTTACCATATTTTAGAATTTTACAGTTCTTATGTCCAAACGCCCACTAAGAATAAGAAGAAGAAGAAGAATAAGAAGAAGGGACAGCACAATACCTCCCTAAAGTGGGTAACCCTTTTTTGTTCAACTTCTGAAGAGAAATGAGACACAAATTACAAGGAAATAGAGAGAGAAAAACGAGAGAGGAAAATACAAAGGAAATATGCTTCTGCTCTGGAAAAAATGATTTTTTTTTTTTGTTTGATCAATGGTGAGAGAGGACAGTTGAGTTTGGCGTGAGTTGAAAACCGTACTCTGTACGTGAGTAGTGTGTATAGCTGGAGGACTTTCACATAAATGGCAGTTGCTTTTTTGCAGAAATGAAAGTTTTTTTAGTAAAAATTGTCCTCTAAGTTTGGGAGTAGATTTAATATTGTCCTCTATATATAATTGTGAGCATTTTGCATCCTCCAGTTTACCAATGTTGAGCAGATTTAGTCTATCTATCATGCAAACATAACTTGCATCCTCTAGTTTACAAACGTAACTTGCACATGACTTGAAAATAAAAATAAAAGCCCAACTCTTCTTCCCCCACCGTTACACTTCATCGTTATTCTCCTTTAAGGTTTTTCAAGTTGAGCAAGGAAAAGACAAGTACTTGGAGTGCAAGTTCGAATTTAGGGAAGCGGGCAAGACGTCAGGCTTGGATCACAGGTTATTTCCAAGAGAGGCAATTTCAAGTACCTGGGGTCGGTTATTCAGGAGGACAGGGAGATCGATTAGGACGTCACACACCGTATAGGGGTGGGTTGGATGAAATGGAGGTTAGCATCTAGAGTCTTGTGTGACAAGAAAGTGTCATTGATACTCAAAGGTAAGTTTTATAAAGTGGTGGTTAGACGGACCATGTTATATGGGGTAGAGTATTGGCCGAATAAGAACTCACATATACAGAAGATGAAAGTAGCACAAATGAGGATCTTGAGGTGGATGTGTGGGCACACGAGGATAGATAAGATTATGAATTAAGATATTCGGGAGAAGTGGGCCTGGCTCCTATAGATGACAAGATTCACGCATGGTTTGGGCATATGCGGATGAGGAGCCCTGATGACCCGGTAAGAAGGTGTGAGCGGTTGGCTTTGGCGAGAACAAGAAGAGGTAGAGGACGGTCTAAGAAGTATTGGGGAGAGGTGATCGGGCAGGACATGGCGATGCTTCAGATTTCCGAGGACATGACCCTTGATAGGAAGGTGTGGAAATTGAGCATTAGGGTTGTAAGTTAGGAGGTAGTTGAGCATTTTTTTTCTACTTCGTTCCGGGTGTGAGGATAGGTTGGTAGGGTTTGTCTTAGACTTTTAGTGTTTTATGTTGTGTTTTCACTATTCTCCTGTTTTTCTTTACTGATTATAGTATTGCGTTTCAACTATTTTTTGGTTTTTTATAATGCTTTATTAATTATATGGTTTCTGTTGATGTTACTGACAATTGTCTCTTTTATCTTTTTCATTTTCTTAAGCCGAGGGTATCTGAAACAACCTCTCTACTCCATGGGAGTAGCGGTAAGGTCTGTGTAACTCCCCCGACCACTTTACTTTTGGGATTTTACTGAGTTGTTGTTGTTGTTTTTATTTTCTCGCATCTTCTAAACATTCTATATATATAGGTTTTTCAATATTGGCATTAATCGTTATTTCAATATTTTTAAATATTGAACTTTAATAATTGAATTCAAGTGAAACATTGAAATACTAGTTTAAAGGTGCATTTCCAGTACATAGCAATTCCCATTAGATTACAAATCTTCAACTTTGGCAAACTTTTTCATTAAAAATGAAGGGCTACAAACTTCTTCTTAACTTAAACTCAAATATTGTCCAAATGCCTACTTAGTTTTTGTTACTATTTCAAGATGTTGAAGACTTTCTAGTATTTTTTTAATAATAATGGAATATGTCCTATACGGGTCAGTTTGTGCGTATTTCAACTTTTTGTTTGCATGAATTTGAACGAGAACCTGAAGCACTCACTTCAACTCTTGTCCTGTAGTGGAAGCTATAGTCGGAAGCTTCACTGTGGAGGCTGCCGGTCAGAAGGAGCTGATTAGATCCACAACCGAGATGGGGCCATCGAATCAGACATCTAAGTCATACAAGTAAAGAGATCTATCCATTGATAAGAAAAAGAAAAACGTGAACGGGGGTTGAATTGACGATAAAATAGAATCCTGGGTCGCGAACAATGATTCGATTGATGATGAAGAAAGAGAACGTGGGGGTTGTTCTTATTTTACCGGAGGGGTTAGAGTTAGCTCCTCCCGATCATATCTCTCAAAAGAACCAAATTCTTGCTAGCGATTATGATGGGAAAAAAATGAAATTATAAAAACTCCTTGAAAGATATCCCATAAAGTCACATGAATGATTGAATAATTGGTTTATATGGATCCTTCCCTTAACTTTCTTTTCTTTATTCGATGATTTAAAGGCAACAACTCTGTTCACCAAGGAATTGAGATTTAGAGCTATGAGCTATTATAACACATACACAAGAAGGAAGAATACCCTTAATCCTTTCTTATTATTAGTAACTTACAGTTATCAATTCCATGGAATTAAACGCAACTACTTAAGTGATAAGCAAAGGATATCATGATATGTAATATATTTGTTGTTCGAAAAATCATCACCTTTTAGCTCTTCAAGTAGTAAAAGAATCCAAACATTTGATTCATATATGAAAATAGTGACTTAGAAAACAATGCTCAGATAGGTGATTAATAGTGAGTAATTTAAGTTTATGAACTGATCTAATTTCATCCCTTTGTGATTAACTTTTGTTTCTTTCTATCTATAGTGTAACTAAATCACCAAACTCCATTGAGTGACCATTACTATGGTTAATAAGAAAAGAATTGCATGCCTCAACAAAATGAGGGCGGTCCGGTGCATTAAGTTTCCGCTATGCGCGGGTTCAGAGAAGGGCTGGACCAAAAAGGTCTATTGTACGCAGCATTACCATGCATTTCTGCAAGAGGCTGTTTCCACGACTTGAACCCGTGACCAGCAACTTTACCAGTTACGCCAAGGATCCCCTTCCATGCCTGAACAAAATGAGAAGGGAAAATTGTTGGGGTTTTTAAGCTATATTAATGCTTAAAAGATGGTGAATGGGAAATGGAGGAAAACATGAAATATTTGAGTTTTCCTCCTTGACAGAGGGACATTGTCCCATATTGAAAGAGGAATAGGGTTTTGACGGGTATAGAAGCAATTGCTCTTCTTATAGCTCTTAAAGAGTTGAGAAGAAGGCAAGTCTCGCGTCGTCGTCGTCGTTGCTCGGCTCGGATTTGGATTCGGTCAAATGATCGATCGATTGATTAATTTTGTGGACCAAATTTATTTGTAAATAGTAAATATTAACAGAAATGTTATTAAATATCCGTTTTAATAACAAAATATTAATCCAACAGAATATTAATATTAAATCCAATGGAATATTAAACGTTTTTCCGTTATCCGTTTTTCATTTTTCGGTTTTGTAACTAAAAATTAACCTCCCTCTTGATTTTCGGTTTATTATTGCGTAAATAGTCATTTATGTTATGGCATTTCTGTTATGGCCATTTTGCATAAACAGCCATTCTGAAGAGTTGCACCTCTTCAGTTTTCAACCCAACATTGGCTATAAATACTGGTCCATTCTCTCAGATTTTCCATACGATTTTCTGAGTTCTCCTCCTTTTTTCTGCATACTTTGAATTTCAAATAAAGCAACAGTAAGTGTGATTTGCTACCGAACTTTGTGTTCACTGAAACACTGAGGTTTGAAGTACCACTACACCAGTGTGTAATTCGTTCTATCTTGGGAGGAAATAATCCATAACCTTGGGTGCTAGGAAGGGATTAAATTCCTTAAGAAAACACTGTGAATTTAGTGGGCTCGGATTAACTTTTGTTTCGTTTACATTTTCTGTTTATATGTTATTTTATCTTTTCCATAATTAGTTTACAAATACAGTATATAACAAGCTTAAGGAATTTACTGATTTATTTTCTTTATTTGTGCTATGGCCGTTAAAATCTACGTGATTTTAATATTTTGTTTGTGTCATTCTTTTAAAGAAATGACGAATGACAACGGGAACCAAGTTGTTCCTATGGTGACTAACAATGCACCGACAAGCCGAACACCGGCATTGACACCGGCGGAAAAACCCGGAAAAAAATTCGGGATTGATTTCAAGCGGTGGCAGTAGAAGATGTTCTTCTACCTGACTACTTTAAGTCTGCAGAAGTTCATTAAGGAAGATGTTCATGTTCTGCCCGATGATACTCCACAGACAGAACTCTTTCTCGTGATTGAGGCGTGGAAGCATTCTGATTTTCTGTGCAAGAATTATATTCTTAGCGGACTGGAGGACGATCTGTATAACGTCTACAGTGGCGTGGATACATCAAAAGAACTATGGATTGCGCTTGAAAAAAATACAAAACTGAAGATGTCGGGTTGAAGAAATTCGTTGCCGCTAAATTTTTGGACTACAAAATGGTAGATAACAAGTCTGTTATTACCCAAGTCCAGGAATTGCAAGTGATTATTCACGATCTCCTTGCTGAAGGTATAATTCGAATTAATACTGATGCTGAAAGTATTAATTTTTTTCTATATTTACTAATAGAATTTTCATTGAAGGTCTTGTCATTAATGAAGCATTACAAGTAGCAGCGATGATTGAGAAGTTGCCTCCTTTGTGGAAGGACTTCAAAAACTACTTGAAACACAAACGCAAGGAGATATCACTGGAAGATCTCATTGTTCAGTTGAGAATCGAAGAGGACAACAAAGCTGCTTAAAAGAGAGGTCTTGGAAACTCAACAATAATGGGAGCAAACATTGTTGAGGATACTCCTCAAAATAAGAGAAAGAGGAAGCAAGATTCTGAACCGAAAAGCAACCCAAGCAAGAAGCGGTTCAACGAAAATTACTACAACTGTAGGAAAGCTGGACACAAATCTACGGATTGTCATGCTCCGAAGAAAGACAAGAAGAAGGGTCAAGCAAACATGGTTGAAAAACACGAAGATGTTGATGACTTATGTGATATGCCTTCTGAATGCAACCTAGTAGGCAATCCTAAGGAGTGGTGGATTGATTCTGAAGCCACTCGCCATGTTTGTGCTGTTAGAGAAGCTTTTGCTACATATGCTCCTGTTGGACCCGAAGAGACGCTTTCTATGGGAAATGCTGCAACGTCCAAGATTGAAGGATGTTCCCCAGATTAGGAAGAACTTAGTCTCTGCTGGACTTCTTGTTAAGAATGGTTCTAACCGAATACTAAATCGAGTACCTCATAGCAAAACACAATCCATTCCATATGAAAAATGGAAATGAAGGAATCCCAACTTGAATTATTTTAAAGTGTGGGGATGTTTGGAAAAAGTGCAAGTTCTTAAACCCTAAAGGGTAAAAATAGGACCGAAAACTATTGATTGTGTTTTCATAGGATATGCGACCAATAGTAAAGCATATCGATTTCTGGTTCATAAATCAGAAAATTCCGACATACATAATAATACGGTTATAGAATCAGATAATGCTGAGTTCTTTGAAAATATATATCCGTACAAAAAGGAATGTGAGTCGATTGGTGAAGGATCTAAACGACCTTGGGAAGAAACAAAAGAAAGGACATTTAATCAGAAGGATCCAAGACGTAGTAAAGTCAAAGAACGTCTACTTCATTTGGACCAGATTTTATGACTTTCTTATTAGAAAATGAGCCTCGAACATTTAAAGAAGCTAAGCCTTCTTCGGAATCATTATTGTGGAAAGATGTAGTCAATAGTAAAATAGAATCCATATTGAACAACCATAAATGGGAATTGGTTGATCATCCTCCTGGAAATAAATCGTTGGGTTCTAAATGGAGCTTTAAGAGGGAAATGAAAGATGATGGCACTATTGACAATTATAAGGCAAGACTTATGGTCAAAGGGTATAGACAACGAGAAGGTCTTGACTATTTTGATACGTACTCTCCAGTTATAAGACTTAGGTCCATACAAACGTTAGTAGCGTTAGCTGCAGTTTATGGTCTTGAAATTCATCAAATGGATGTTAAGACGGCCTTCTTAAATGGAGAGTTGGAGGAAGAAATCTACATGGAACAACCTGAAGGGTTTTTGGTACTAGGTAAAAAATAGAAGGTATGTCGACTTGTTAAGTTTCTTTACGGACTAAAACAAGCACCGAAACAATTGCATGCGAAATTTGACCAAACAATGTTGTCAAATATTTTTAAGATAAATGAATGTGACAAATGTGTGTACATTAAAAATGTTCCAAAAGTCATTGTTTGCTTATATGTGGATGATATTCTGATAATGAGTAATGACATTGTCAACATAAATGCGACTAAGCGTATGCTAACTGGCAAGTTTGATATGAAGGACTTGGGAGTTGCTGATTTAATTCTGGGAATTAAGATCCATAAGACTCCTCAAGGTCTGGCATTGTCACAATCTTATTATATTAAGACAGTACTTGAAAAATTCAAGCACTTAGGGTTTAAAGTTGCAAAGACTCTAATTGACGTGAATCTTGCATTAGCAAAGAACAAAGGCAAAAGAATATCACAATTGGATTATGCTCGTGTGTTAGGATGCTTAATGTACATCATGAATTGTACACGACCAGATATAGATTGTGTTATAAGTAAATTGAGTCGATACATGAGCAATCCAGGTCAATCTCATTGGATGGTAATGAAACGAGTTTTGGGATATTTAGAACATACCCAGGACTTTGCTTTGCACTACAGTAAATATCTTGCGGTGATTGAGGGATACTATGATACAAATTGGATCACCGGTTCAACTGATTCTAAGTCCACAAGTGGATATGTATTCACTATTGGTGGAGGAGCGGTATCTTGGAAGTCGTCCAAACAAACTTGTATTGCCCGCTCTACAATGGAGGCTGAGTTCATAGCCTTAGATAAAGCCGGTGAAGAAGCTAAATGGATCCGCAATTTCTTGGAAGACATTCTATTTTGGCCCAAATCATTGGCACCAATATGTATACATTGCGATAGTGAAGCGGCAATTGGAAGGGCTGGGAGCGTTATGTATAACGATAAATCTCGTCATATACGACGAAGACATAAAACCGTTAGGCAATTATTCTCTAGAGGAATTATCACGATTGACTATGTAAAGTCAAGCGATAATGTGTCGGATCGACTAATAAAAGGCCTAACTAGATAGGTAGTTGAGAAATCAACAAGGGGAATAGGACTATGGCCGAGAACAAGTTATTGTGGCGGTAACTCTACCTAGAAGACTGGAGATCCCAAAATCTAAGTTCAAGGAGATCAAACAAAGTCATTAATGACGATTCAACACTGTCAGCTAAAATTTTGATCCATTCTCGTGACGAGACAATGTTCAATACCAAGGATAAAGCATTAAGGCTTTTTAATGATTTCTAAATTTGATACGGAGTATATGAAATAGTGTATCTACGGGATGACACATTTAGGAATCACCTATGTAAGTGTGAAGTGTTAGCTGCTTCAAGGAGAATTTTGAAAGGCCAGTTCTCTACGCGCTTATTAAACCAGGCGGCGTTCATGGCTGAAACGAACACAACAATGAGAACCAAAGACGGTTAAGGGTTGGTTGTGTGACTTATGGTTGCCTAGGTACACACCAAAGTTCGACGGTTTAAAGATATCAAATCTACCGATTGACCTAGTATGTCCGACATCAGTTCACAACGGAAAGTTCAAAGGGAAACCTACTTATCCAGATGCAATTAATCTTTGCTTGCGAATCACACAGTTTTTCATGCATATTTTCGTGATATAGCTATTCCCCGGGGGATTGTTAGATTTTTTTAAGCTATATTAATGCTTAAAAGAGGGTGAATAGAAAATTGAGAGAAAAATGAACTATTTGAGTAATACTTGGGTTTCTCTCCTTAACAAAGGAACATTGTCCCATATTGGAAGAAAAGGAGGTTTTTATGGATATATAAACAATTGCTCTTCTTATAGCTCTTAAAGAGTTGAGAAGAAGGCAAGCATCGCGTCGTCGTCGTTGTCGCTCGCTCGGCTTTGGTTTCGGCTTCGGTCAAATGATTGATTGATTAATTTTTTGGACCAAATTTATTTGTTAATAGTAAATATTAACAGAAATGTTCTTAAATATCTGTTTTAATAACAGAATATTAATCCAACAGAATATTAATATTAATATTAAATCCAACGGAATATTAAACGTTTTTCCGTTATCCGTTTTCCGTTTTTCGGTTTTGTAACTGAAAATTAACCTCCCTCTTGAATTCCCATTTTATCGTTGCGTAAATAGTCATTTATGTTATGGCATTTATGATATGACCGTTTTGCATAAACAACCATTATGAAGAGTTGCACCTCTTCAGTTTTCAGCCCAACATTGGCTATAGCCTATAAATACTGATTCATTCTCTCAGATTTTCCATACGATTTTCTGAGTTCTCCTCCTTTCTTCTGCATACTTTTAATTTCAAAGAAAGCAACAGTAAGTGTGATTTGCTACCGAACTTTGTATTCGCTGAAACACTGGAGTTTGAAGTACCACTATACCAGTGTGTAATTCGTTATATCCTGGGAGGAAATAATCCATAACCTTGGGTACTAGCAGGGGATTAAATTCCTTAAGGAAACACTGTGAATTCAGTGGGCTCAGATTAACTTTTGTTTCGTTTACATTTTCTGTTTATATGTTATTTAATCTTTTCCAGAATTAGTTTACAAATACCGTATATAACAAAAATCACATATGTCTATTCAGATGAATGTCAAAAATACAATATCATTGCTCTTTCATTTTTTCCTGTATGGACAAAGTACACTTCATATGTTCATATACAACTCTTGAACTTTTGAATGCAAAAAGCAGCCAACCCCAAAAAACATATTTCCAATACAAACTTATCTATACATATGTAATTACCCTCCCCCCCCCCCCCC
>ML246784.1:23125-61474 GCA_005239495.1 Nicotiana undulata
AAAAAAAAGAAAAAGGAAAACGACTGTTTTACAGGCGTCAAGAATTTGATCTAGAATTTGTCCTATGAGTGAAAGCCATATGATCAATATGGCTGAGGATTTAGTATCAATGGTTTGATATCTGCATTTCTGATATCTCTTGAACGAATGCCTATTTGTACGATATCAGCTAGTTAAACATCACCTCCCGTTTGTTCCAACTCCGACTTAGAAGCCATGAGACTATCAGATTCCTTGGAAGAAGATGATTCAACTAATTCAGGGACTTGATCGAGCAAGCAATTGATTGCATCAGGAAATTCACCCTTGGCGCGGTTGGTCTTACCCCCCACCACCACTGATGTTCCATCTTGTAAGGCCCATAGCTTTTGAAAATTCATATAGAAACATGTAAAACTAATGAGATTTTTGTAAAATTTAGTGTCTCGAAGTTGTTCATTGTTTGGCAGGACATTTACCTGTGAATGAGATAAATAACTGATGCAAGTTGTAAGCATTAGAGCACCGAAACCAGCATAGACAACAGGTACTCCTGGATCAGTCTGTAAAAACATGGTTCATATGAAACGACAATCGCAAACAGAACATGAAAACAATTAGATGTCAGTGTTGCTATGATTCATCTCACTTTCCTGAGCCGAGGGTCTATTGGAAACAGCCCCTCTCTACCTGTTAGGTAGGGGTAAGGTCTGCGTACAGACTACCCTCCCCAGACCCCACATGGTGGGAACATACTGGGTTTATTGTTGTTGTTATTATTGTAGTTGTAGTATGATTCATCTCACTTACCTTTAGGTCAAGGCCACTACTGCCAATTGCATCTAAAATAACAATTTTTGTTCCATCAATCTCAATTGGAAGCTTGGAATTAGGCCGTCTGACTCCAGCAAATTTTCCTTGTTTATCATAAAGAATAACTGACTGCAAATCACGTGCTAGCATTGATCTGGATTATGAGCCGCCAAAAGGACAAAAGAAAAATCAGAATACTTGACATAACAAGAACTCTTAGGACATAAGCTAGTCAGCAAGTTGAAGATTTCTATCGTCTCTTGAACTTTGTGTGCCTATTAAGAAAAACAAGCAGCTCAGACATCCATTTATCGACATAGTGTGGTAGAGTTTAAAGAACATACATTCCCTTAACATTGGGCGAATCACCATCTTCGACTGGTAGAAAAGTACCAAAGAGCTTCTTGTCACCCCCATTCATTTGCAGTGGTGCCATAGCCAAATTAAAAGGACCTTCGCCATCCTTCAGAACTTGTAGCGCTGATATACTCCAATCTGTTTGGTATATAGTGATTCCTCCGTACCTTAAGGGATCATTGACACTTATCGTCTTCCTCATTACTTCCTTTCCATTAAGGTCGTATAGTGAAAGATCAGTATGGAACTGTGATACCTACAACACATATTAAAGACAAGGGGAAAACAAAGTTGTCGCTTAAGCTGATTTTGCATGCCTCAGTAGTACTAAAAAGAAAGCAAAAATCTGATTTTGCATACCTCCCCACTGTCATAGTAGTCCATGGAGAATCGATTGACATGAATCTCTGTACTGAAAGCATCAGAAGGAGTGGATAGAAACCCAGATGGTGAAAGTACATCACCCGCGACAAAATTTAAACCTTGTGGAACAGTCACAGCCCCTCTAAAGCTCCCGGTTGCACTAAGTGTTCCTCCAGACATTACAAGCAGCAGTGATAAATGGACGCCAATTGGAGCAAATCTACCTGCCAACCCTTTAAATGCATACAAAGCTGGCCCTTTCGAGAATACCTGGAGATACCGAGGTTGCTACAGGTCAATCCAAAAAGTCATATTTTGAAGAAAATAAGAAACTAAAAGATGTTTGACAACAAGCCATGCAACTAGCAGAGACGAAGCCACGATTTCAACTTTATGGGTTCTGGATTTCAGAACAGCGACTTCAAGCTATGTTGCTCGGACTCTCTGAAAATGTATCCGGATACGTGTCGGATCCTCAAAAAGTAGTGCATTTTTGAAGGATCCGACACGGGTGCGGCTACATTTTGGAGAGTCCGCGCAACATAGACTTCAAGTGCTAATAACTAGGTTCTAAATTTAACATTTATACATATTTAAGGAATTCTTTAACAAAAATACATTGTTCGAGCTGGGTTCAACCAAACGCGTATCCGGGATCCTAGCTCCACCCGTGCATGCAAGGACACATAACTGAAGTAAGCATCTATGATTCAGCAAAATACCAACGTTCAATCTTGGAGCAAAACAAAATCCCATCTTGTCGAACAAACATTCACTTTCTAAAATACTAGGACTAATAGGAAAAAGAAGATGCGCTCTGTCTTAACCTCTATAGAGAAATATCTCATATCTCTTAAGAAAGTCGAAGTGCGTAGCAACCTTACAGACAACACTTTTTAGTTCTCTATCATGTAGCCGAGCATCCCTCTGATTGGTAGAAGCTAGAGTTGCTGATTCCTATGACCACCCCTTATAATCTTGGCATTTCTACTAATAAACCAAGGAAAGAGAATAAAATGAGAAGAAACCAGGAGGAATGTTATGTTTATACCTCGTATCCATCTCCCATCAGTATAACACCCAAGTCTTTAACTGATGCCCTAGGCAGAGTGTCTGCATATTCTTGCTTACGGATTGTCTCTGCCGAGTTTAAGAAAGACCATCTGCAGATTTAATCAATTAATATTAGTCCCCGTTTTGGTTAAAGACCCCAAGAAGAAGAAGAAGAAAAATCACATTTAGGTGAACTGAAAAGCAGACCTTCTTGCTACCTTCACAAGGGGAATCTGTGTTGTGTATGTGCAGGCCATCAACGATGCTCCTAGAAGAGTCAATGTTCCTAGGAATACCGGTGATGAGAACATATGATCAAAGCCAAGGGTAAGAACCCATCTCCAAGAAAAAAAAACCAGGAAAGGATGATCGTCCGGAAACTTTTGAAAGTAGTAATCAGGTGCCTCGCCTTGGTCAATGAAAGTTCCTTCAGATAAACAAATAGAAACAAAACAAAATCCACAGTTAGTCAGAATACTTGAATTTGAGAGAAACAAATAATAGGAAAAAGTGATCAGGATGTGTGACTTAAGATGGAACAAAAAGTTAAAGAAAAAATTTACATTTGAATAAGAACACTTATTGGACAAGAATTTCACTTACTATATCATCCACAGCTACTCAACCTATCACTCATAACATAACAAAGACTAAACTTTCCGGTTTCATGCTATATTTAAGACAAAAAAACTTTATAATGCTAAGATTTCGAGGAAAAAGCTCATAGTCATGCCAAGATGGAAGGCGTAGGAATCTCTCTTCCTTATATAATATTAAGTGAAATGGGCTTGGAATATCACAAGATCAAGATATCTTTTGTGGATTTTGTAGCGAAGATGAGAACTCCAAATTGAAATCTGATATTCAGAATATGTATGTGCCTATACTGCATTTTCTGCAGCATAGGTGCGCAACCAGAACAGCTACGGCTCAAATAATTAAGGATAAAGCTAATACATGGGGACACATGTATTAGTATATAAATCATCCAGGATAACAAATGCAATAGGGTAAAGTTTCTACAGATCAGCATTATCGCGTCATTATCATCTGTGCCTCTATCAAAATATGCATATAGCACACACGGGCGTATCCAACGAACACGCTGTGGGTTCATCTGAACCCATAACTATTGGCTTAGACCATGTATATGTCTTAAGAGATTCACCATATATATACAAATATTATATTTTGAACCCACTAAATTAGATGCAGGTATAGAATTACGCATTTGAACCCATAAAATTCAAATTTTGGATCCGCCTTTGAATTAGCACACATGCATGAAATACACTACATTTATCAATCAATCAATTATGCTCAATTCCGAACTAGTTCGGTTGGCTATATGAATCCTCTATTATAACAACCCAGTCCGCTAGTGATATTGTCCGCTCTGGGTCTAGGCCCTCATAGGTTTAAAACGAGTCAAAAGGGTCTAAGGCTTGTTAACTTATATATCTAGCATCCCTCTTGTGTTTGTGTTTGTGTTTTTTCCCAATGTGAGACTCTGTCTAAAGTCTGGGGTGTTACATACACCCCCTCTTATGGACTCAACGTCCTCGTTGAGGTACATGGGATTTGCCTAGACTCAGCACTAAGGTTTGCCCCGCTAGTGATATTATCCGCTCTGGGTCTGGGCCGTCACGGGTTTAAAACGCATCAGTAGGATCTAAGGCTTGTTAACTTATATACCCAACATCCTTCTTGTGTTTGTGTTTGTGTTTTTGCCGATGTGGGACTCTGTCTAAAGTCTGGGGTGTTACATCTGTATCTATTCCGCTTGATCCGGCACATTTCACTAAATTTTACTAGTAAATAAGCTGTCTTTTAAGGCAAATTAGGAAACTGATATGTAAGTCTTTACCAGTTTCACACCTAAATTTGCAGATATGTAACTAAACACTGAAATAAAGAAGAGTTTCAGTTTAATCTCAGCTGAAATTTTACCCAAGGCCATTAAGACAGCAACAGCAAACATCTCAGCAATAGCCAAAGGCAAATTGGACAAAATTCCCAAAACTTTTCTAGGCAATTTCTTCAACAGTCCTGAACCAGAAACGCTATTTTTCTGCTCCATTTTCTTTTCACCATTTCCTACAAACCTTTCTTCTGCTTCAATAATTGGTGGTGCACCATCAGAATCAGGCACTGTAATCTGACCAGAAACGCTTTTTTCATTGTTGGGTTTAGTTCCTTTAACTGTTTTGACTTTGAGCTTACATGTAAGAGTAAAGGAAAATGTGCGGCCATTTTTGTTGTTGCTGTAAACACCAAGAATTCGAGAATTACGGATAAGGGGATAAGGTTTGAGATTTAAGGGATGAATTTGGTTTTGTATATGTGACATTGTTGAAATCTTTAGAGTTTCCATTGAAATTGTGTTGGGAATCTTGAGGGGGAAAAAAAGGGAAGATATTAGAGGTTTGTTCAGTCCATATGTATGGAGGTGTAACGACCGGGTTAGTTAGTTTATCCACAAAGGTGTGCTTCAACTGTAATTATATTAGATATTTTTCAAAAGATATGAGAGCAATGTATATCTTTAACTGTTCCAATAATACAAATCAATAAAATATATATTATATTTTATGTATATATTTTATGGGTTAAAATCAGACCGCAAAATGATCAATGAGTGATTGCAAATCAACACGAGCAGTTTGGTTGAGGTCGACCAGTGATCAATGGAACGAGCCGCCGAGCGGTCCATCACGGCCGAGGTCGGGCAGCATAGGTAGAAGTAACGGTTAGTTCTGTATTAGGATCTTCAAAGAGAATATTCTATTGAATATTCTCTTTGTTTGTACTTTTTTAGGGTTCTTTGGAAATATATCATATAAATAGGGGAAAAGGGCCAAATTTGTACCTCTACTATTGAAAATTATCCACGTTAATACTCTGTTCTACTTTCCGGCTAAAATAATACCTACCGTTAATAAAGTAAAAGAAATTATACCCAAAACTAACGGACATCCTACGTGGCGACCCGGACCCCATAATAATTTGCCAACTAGACATTATACTAACCCGCCCCGCCCCAGTTCTTAATAACTCGCCCCGTCCCACTTATATCAGTTACCCTCCTAGTAAATTATTCCCAACCCGGTCAAAAACATTTCACCTTCATCTACAGAAAAATCTCTCACTTCTCTCTTCACTGTAAAGAACCTACTTCATCGTCTTCATCGTGGATGCATACGAAGGTACGTTTTTTCTTGTTAACTAAATCGTCATTTCTTTGGTTTGCTTTTGGTATGGACAGAAGCATATCGCCTCATTGTTTTGATTTTTTGTTTCTCTGACTAAGGTTTTGACTGATTCATGTTGATATGTATTTTTTTAGTTAGGAGGTGTGTTTGATTTTTGTTATTTTTGTTTGCATGTGGTATGTTCATACTCGATTAGCCCTAAATTAGTTTTCCTTATTTTGGTCTTCATTACGGGTGGTTTAGGGTTAGTATTTTGTATTGGATTCATAAATATCTGGTTTAGGGTTGGGAATAATTTCCTTGTTTTTGTATTTTTGTGGTCCTACATATATGGTATTTGACAGTAGGCCCTTTGTGTTGGATATGTGTATTTGATGCTCTTATTTTCGGTGTTTGGTCTCCTATTTCTTATACAAGTGGGTCAGAATCTTATTTTTTTTTTCCTGTTTTGTTTATATACTTTGTCCCCCATCACTCTTTGTTTATTGTAGTTGTTTCTTCATGTGTGGCATCCCACTATTTCTTTTGTTTGTTTATGTGTCTTTGTCTTCACTTAATGTGGTTCTTATGTCTTTATTATATGGTCAACTTTGTCAGCATATTATATAGGTTGTAATGTTACTTTATTGTTAATTTTTTCACTTTCTTATTCTGCAGCTTATATGCAATGGTCTTATTGGATCTCATCTTTCATTATGGTGGTGATTGGATATACAATCCACAAGTCTTATACTCAAGGAAGCTTGTGCACACTGTTAAAGGTTTTAACTCTGACCAATTGTCTTATAACTATTTAGTAAATGAATTTACTTCTAAGTTGGGGTTTATTGGAGTTCAACAAGTAATTGTGAATGGGCCTAGTGGTAGATATTATGAAATAGAAAGTGATCAAGGGGTTAGGAGTCTACTGTCTTTGGTTAGTGATCAGTTTAATGTTATTGACTTCTTTGTTGTAGATGAGTGTGAGTTAAGTATTAATGTTCACAATATAGTCCAGCACATTAAGTCAAACATAATAGAACTTGATGCTGCCACTGACTGTAGTTCAAATGACAGTGAAGAACATGGTTGTCACTCTTCTGATTCTTCAGATAATTCTGATAGTGAATCTGCATCTGAGTCATTAGAAAGACTGCAAACACAAAAAGAGAGGAAGATATCTGATAAGTTGACTGATTATAAAGAGTTACACAAGTCTATGACTTTCAAAGACATTCCAGAAGCTAGAAAATTCATCAACATGTATTCCCTTGCTAATGGTTATGGGTTAAAACAACTTAAGAGTTGCCCCCAAAAGCTTAGGTACATATGTTTAGATGAAGACTGCCCATTTGTCTGTCATATTTCCAAAGACTCTAAAGGCCCTGGTGTTAAATTCAAGACTCTAAAGGAATAACATAAGTGTAATATTGCATATGATAACCATAGGGTAAATGCAAAAACAATAGCTGCTTACTTTAAGAGAGGGCTTCAAGATAATCCTAAGATTAAAATTAAGGAGATGATGGCAAGTGTAAAAGTTGCATTTAACATCAGTGTTAGCCATTCAAAGTGTAAGAGAGCCAAGAGAATGATATTGGAGAAAATGGAGGGTAGTTTTGCAGATGAGTACAACAAGCTTGAGCCTTATGCAAATGAATTAAGATCTAGTAATCCAGGAACAGATGTTGTGATTAATATTTCAAAGGATGAACTTAGTGAAGGTAAAAAAAGATTCTTAAGAATGTACATATGCTTTCATGCATTGAAAATGGGGTTTAAGAGTGGGTTGAGACCATTCATTGGCTTGGATGGAACCTTTTTGAAAGGAAAATGCAAGGGTCAATTGTTAGTAGTTGTTGCTCAAGACTCCATGAGGCTTTTTTATCCCTTAGCTTGGGTTGTTGTTGATAAGGAGACCAAAGTGACATGGAGTTGGTTCTTAAGGCTGCTACAACATTCATTGGACCTCAAAATGGGAGAAGGGATCACACTTATTTCAGACATGCAAAAGGTATGAACCCTTCAATTCCTTAGTTCAATGTTGCCTCTATTCTTCACTGTTGCATCTCATTTAGTCTACTGTTTCATTTAGTATACATCTGCTTATTATAATTGTTGTCATTTAGTCTACTGATTCATTTAATTACTGTTTCTATAAGATAACTGATGCATTAAGTTAACTGTTGCATTTAGTTACTGTTTCTATAAGTTAACTTTAGCATTAAGTTAACTGTTGCATTTAGTTATTGTTTCATTTAGTTACTGTTTCCATAAGTTAACTGTTGCATTAAGTTAACTGTTGCATTTAGTTATTGTTTCATTTAGTTACTGTTTCCATAAGTTAACTGTTGCATTAAGTTAACTGTTGCATTTAGTTATTGTTTCATTTAGTTACTGTTTCTATAAGTTAACTGTTTCTATAAGTTAACTGTTGCATTTAGTTACTGTTTCTATAAGTTAACTGTAGCATTAAGTTAACTGTTGCATTTAGTTATTGTTTCATTTAGTTACTGTTTCCATAAGTTAACTGTAGCATTAAGTTAACTGTTGCATTTAGTTACTGTTTCATTTAGTTACTGTTTCTATAAGTTAACTGTAGCATTTAGTTAACTCTTTCTATAAGTTAACTGTTGCATTTAGTTAACTGTTGCATTAAGATAACTGATTCATTTCTTTACTGTTTCATTAAGGGTTTGATTGATTTAGTCCAATTGGTTCTTCCTTAAGCACACCATAGATACTGTGTAAGGCACATAGAGGCAAATTGGTGCAAAAGATGGGGACACGAGGAATATAAGAAGTACTTATGGTGGGTTGCATGGAGCACATATGAGGAAGCTTTTAAAGACCAATTGAGGAATATGGCACAAGTGGATGAAGATGGTAAGGAGGTTGTTGAAGATTTGATGAAGTACCCACCTGAAAGTTGGAGTAGAGCATACTTTGACACTGTTTGCAAGAACTATTCATTGGACAACAACCTAACTGAGTCCTTCAATTCATGGATCAAGGAAGCAAGATTCAAGCCAATTATCAAGATACTTGAGGATATTAGAGTAAAGGTTATGAACATGCTAAGAGACCATGAATATGATGTGATGTCATGGAGTAATGACTTCAGTCCCCAAACAATGCAACTATATAGCCAATACTTGAAGATTGCAAACAAGTGCCATGTTCATTCCAATGGCCAAGAAGGGTATGAAGTGAGTAAAGATGGTGACAGACACACAATGAATATAGCCAACAAGAGATGCACATGTAGGACATGGGACCTTAATGGAATCCCTTGTCCTCATGCAATTAAAGCAATGCGACACAGCAAAATGAATCATTTGATTGAAATACACTGGTGGTACACCAAAGAGGCCTATCTCCTAGCATATTCACATAAACTACAACCAGTGAGAGGAGAAAAATTCTGGAAGGTTGAAGCATCTCATGCAATGGAACCACCAGAATTTGTTAAGATGGCTGGCAGGCCTAAAGTCAAAAGAACAAGAGAAAAAAATGAAACAATCAACAGACAAGGTGAATGGATGCAGTCCAGGAAGGGTAGGATAATGAAGTGTTCCACATGTGATCAGCCTGGACATAATACTAGGGGATGTGCAAAGGTAATACTTATTTTTTCAATATTATCTATTCTATTCAGCTATTTACCTGTTCTATTTACCTAATTACTCTTTCTTATTTGTTACATAGCATTCTAAGGGAAAGCAACCAATGGCAAGTAAGAAAAAGGGCAAGCAAGCAAAGAGGCAAAGATGTTTAACAACTCAAGACAATGATATTGAACAACCCATGTCACCACTTGCTGCAAATATACCAGCTGAGGAGGACATACAACTTTCAGCACCACTGTTCAGTCAAGCAAGTCGGTCAAGTCATCCAGTACAAGACTCAAACTTTCAATTTATGCCAACTCCATCAGTGCAAAGGAAACCTCCCAACAACACTGTCCCACCAAATTTTGAGTTTCCTGATCATGAATCAGATTCTGCCCCAGAAATTAGGCCAAGGAGTTTCTCTGAAGAAAGGACAAGATCGCTTATGAGACAGCAAGGAACTATACCGGCTATAACAAGGACCATCAAGTTTGTTGGTGACTCATCTGGTGTGAAGACAAAAAACCAGCTTGAGAAGATGGCCAAGTTGAAGACAAGAAAGGGTAATGGCAAGTCACAAAACTAATGTGACTTGAACAGCTTTTTTGTGTAGTGGAAGTTTTTGTGAATTTGAAGTTTAGAAGGCTTGTAATTACTGCTATGACAGTACTCTTGTTATCATTTGTTGGTTGATGTAATTACTGCTATGACAGTATTATTTTTTGCTGGTTGAATTTGACATTACAATTTTTTGCTGGTTGATATAATTACTGTATGACAGTACAGTTTGTTGGTGTTAACAGTTAGTGTTTAATGTTTCTTGGTGTTTAAAATAGTTTGTTGGTGTTTAAAACTGTTTCATTAAGTTAACAGTTAGTGTTTGTTGGTGTTATGCTGTTGTATTAAACACCTATTGTAAGTTAACAGTTAGTGTTATTTGTTGGTGATAAGGAGATGTTGTATTAAGTTCTTGACATTTGCCATTAATGTTCTCATTTGAGATAAGCATGCTAGTCCATTTGGTTTGATGTGCTTGTTGTTTACTATTGTTATGATGTCATTAGTGTTATTTGTTGGTGATAAGGAGATGTTGTATTAAGTGTTATGCTGTTGAATTAAGTGTTATTTGTTGCGTCCAAAATACACAGAAAATAGAAGCTAAACACAAGGTAGAATTCATTCCAAAAAATAGTTACATGAAAATCTACTTAATTGACTACACAATGATAATTAACTAGTTCCCTAACATACTAAACAATACATGTCAAATGACTACACAATGATAATTAACTAAACAATCAACTATAATTAAATCTACTTCATTATCCAGGCAGCAAAGAATCCAACAAACATTGCCCAAGAACCAATTATCACCATCATTAGTTTACAACTCTTTCTTCCAATTTTTTGACTTTAGCAGCTTCAAATTTGTTCATGGCTTCCATGTCAATTAATTTTTCTCTCAACTTGTCTCTTTCAATCGTAGCGGCATTCAAAGACGACTTCAATTCTCTTATTTCAAGCTGGGAACCATCCACAGTTATTTCATCTTCCCATTCGAAATAACAACATGAATTATTCTGCCAAAGAAACATTTAAAAGATTCATTTTTTTACAAATCAAAACATCTAGATTATAAAGATTATAAAAATCCACACAGACACCTTACCTTAGGGCGTGCACATTTGTAAAATTTCCTACCGGGGTTAGAGGGTATGGTTGATGTGAAATAGTTGGCAATAATACCACATCGACACCTTCTCTGAGAAGAAGTACTGCTCTGCGACATTGATGAAGATGAGAGAGGATAGAGTCGACCTAAGGAGAAGAAAGAGAAGTTGGGTTGGGGAATTTGTGCCTAAACCCTATTTTTCGACTGAAATTGTTAGGAGGTAACTGATATAAGTGGGGTGGGGCGGGTTATTAAGAACTGGAGCGGGGCGGGTTAGTATAATATCTAGTTGGCAAATTATTATGGGGTCCGGGTCGCCATGTAGGATGTCCGTTAGTTTTAGGTACAATTTCTTCTACTTTATTAACGGTAGGTATTATTTTAGCCGAAAAGTAGAACGGGGTATTAACGTGGAAAATTTCAATAGTAGGGGTACAATTTTGGCCCTTTTCCCTATAAATAGTACTCCCTTCGTTTCAATTTATGTGAACAACATTTGACTGGGCACGGGACTTAAGAAAAGAGATAAGACTTTTGAACTTGTGGTGTAAAATGAGGTACATATATTTTGTGTGGCTATAAATCATTGCATAAAGGTAAATTATTTCCAAATAAGGAACGGGATCATTCTTTTTGGCACAGACTAAAAAGGAAATAGATTCACATAAATTAAAACGGAGTGAGTATGAGAGATGAGGCAAAAGGCATGTAATATTCCATATGATAAGAACTCTTTTGAAAAGCAAGCTCTCAAGATAAATCCAAAGAACAACTTTCTGAAGTGATTCGACCTTTTTGGATTATCTGTTGTCATTTTCACCAGATCTGAGAAAGTCCACTTCACTCCACAACTAAACTACATGAGAGGTCTTTCAATGCACTCACAACTCGAGGATATATGCCAACTCAAGACAGAAGTCAAACACTCAATAGTTCTTGCTACATCTCCGGCCAATTCTTTTGTCATAATCAAACAATCTAAACACATCTCACCATCAAATCACTCTCACCACATAGTCACCCGGTCACAAAATCCCACCAATAAGGACACAAACGGACATATAAGTCCCAAATGCATGTACTCACACAATCGAAATCTCAGCACTCAAGCCACAGAAAAAACTTGGCCTCGAGTCCTCCAGACTGGCCCATTATCGACATGCTAAAATCACATTTCTCACCTCACCTATGGAAATCACAAGTTGTTGATGCACAACTGATACCGAGCGCTCACGTGCGCATTCGAATACGTGAAAGGAATTCAAAGAGTTACGCTTTTGGCTGAATAAATGAATTCGCATGACAAGAATTCAAGAATGTGAGATTTTTCCTAAGGGTTCCTCAGCCTCTCGAAGATAAGTACAGACGTCTCTGTACCGATCCGCAAGACTCTACTAAACCTTCTCATGACTTGTGAGACCTAGGTAACCTACACTCTGATACCAACTTGTCACGACCCAAAAACCAATCCGGTCGTGATGGCGCCTATCAAAAATCTAGGCAAGACTATACTCTTATCCAACTCTTTTTCTATCATAACAATGTTTAATTATTAACCTTCTTCCATCAGAGAGACCGATATAAAAGATAAAATCAAAATCCAAAATACTGTAAAAAGAGATATCCAAAAATCTGGTGTCACTAAGCCATGAGCCATACTATAACTGTGCCAAAATACACCAAGACAGCAATTGTCTGATAAATAACTAACAAAATACACAAAGGAAGATAGGGGAGGAGAAAAGCGGGTCTGCAATCGCCAAGCAGCTTCCTCGCTCTCTCCGAAGATGAACTGCATCAAACGATCAACAGGCACTATCATGACCCGGGATACCTGAATCTGCACACAAGGTGCAGGGGATAACGTGAGTACACTAGCTCAATAAGTAACAAGCCCAAACTGTGGGCTGAGAGGTAGTGACAGACTAAACCTCCACATTTATGACAGAATCAATGTACAAAAATTTAGGCATGCTTTCAATTAACTAGACAACTCAAAGTGATAGGATAAGTAAAATTCTGAACAGTTTAACATATGTAACTTAACGTATTCTACATGCCAATACATCAATAGTATAAAATGCACAATGTGCTCCCACTCTCAAATACTCATCTACTCACTACTGTATATGGCCCGCACAGCCCAGGGAAGATCCATCCCGGAATATATACACATCAGACAGAAGTCACTCAGTATTGAGGAAGGCCGATCCAGCCCTATGGAGAAGATCCATCTCCAGATAATGATACATCTCACAACCGCTCGGTACTGTATATGGCTCAACGGCCCAGGGAAGATCCATCCCAGAATACGTATACACATCACTGACATCAGTCGCTCAGTACCGAGGAAAAAATAGACCAATCCAGCCTCATGGAGAAGATCCATCTCCAGATAATGATACATCTCACAACCGCTCGGTACTGTATATGGCTCAACGGCCCAGGGAAGATCCATCCCAGAATACGTATACACATCACTGACATCAGTCGCTCAGTACCGAGGAAAAAATAGACCAATCCAGCCTCATGGAGAAGATCCATCTCCAAATATAAACACTTCGGACAAGATCCATGTCCAGGGAAGATCCATCCCTCAATATCATTGCGCTCACTAGGGGTGTGTTACAGACTCCGGAGGGGCTCATACAGCCCAAGAGCTATCATAAACCAGATCCAGACATAATCAATATAACATGCTGCGGCGTGCAACCCGATCCCATATCTGTCACTCAATATTAGGCTCTCGGCCTCACTCAGTCATCACTCTCCAGTCTCGCTCACATGGGCTCACAATGCATGAACTAGCCCGAATAAATGATATAACGTGCAAGTCAACAATTACCGAGATTGAGACATGATATGATATGTTATGACATGACTGAGTATAATATCAATGAAACATATGAGATGACAATAATAAATGACCACTCGGGTCTCAACAATATCGGCATGAAACCTTAACATAACGTTTAACATGATTTCTAGCATGGTTTGAATTAAGACGACCACTCGGGTCTCAACAGTATCGGCGTGAAGCCTTAACATAATAATCAGCATGATTTCCAACATGTTTACTTTAGTCACATTGATAGAAGCACAAATATTAACAAGAAAGAACCACTAAACGGTGCCCTGGAATGAACCAGGCCACAAGTCTCACGGTGCACGCCCGTCACTTGGTTTGTGCGTCACCAATTTCTAACCACACAACACGTAGTTCGGGGTTTCGAACCCTCAGAACCAAGTTTGGAAGCGTTACTTATCTCAATCAAGCCAAAACTCTAGTCCGCAATGCCCTTGCCGCTCGACTTGGCCACAAATCGCCCCGAATCTAACCAAAATCAGTATTATATCATTAATATATGCTAAAGGAATGAAGCCCACATCAAAATTATCAAATTACATCACAAATCCCGAATTTGAACAAACACGACCCCTGGGCCCACGTCTCGAAATTCGATACAAATCACAAAACTAGAATCCCTATTTACTCACGAGTCTACCCATATCAAATTCATCGAAATCCGACCTCAAATGCCCATTCAAATCCCCAAAAGAATTTCTCGAATTTCCTTCCATTTTCACCCAATTTCCATTCCAAATTACCCAAATTAAATGATAAAATTCAAGACTAAATCATGGAATTAAACCAAATATGAGTGAAGAACACTTACCCCAATCACTCTACTGAAAATCCCCTCCAAATTCATCTTCTCCCGAGCTCTCTAATGAATTTTTGAGTTATGGCCTAAAACCCTCGTTTTTGAATTAAAACATTCTGCCCAGGCCTTTTTCTTCATCGCGAACGCGGCAACTTCCTCGCGTTCGCGTAGCACAAACTTCCCTAGACCAAATTCCCTCCTTCGCGAACGCGAGGGCCCACCAACGAACGCGAAGGCCACTCAGCTCGCCCTTACGCGAACGCGGAACACTCCTCGCCAACGCGTAGGCTTAATTGCCCTGAAGTTCCACAACCCGCTGACTCAACGTGAATGCACTAGCAGGTCGCAAACGCGTAGGCTAAACTCATGAACCTTCGCGAACGCGGGACCTATGTCGCGAACGCGAAGAACAACCAAACGCCCTCACTCCACACCCCTTCGCGAACGCGAGAGCCCTCTCGCTAACGCGAAGAAAGATTTCTCTGCAACCAAAAACTAGAAAATCTGCCAACTTTAAAATCCAAGAATTGGTCCGTTAACCACCCGAAACTCACCCAGGCCCTCAGGGCTTCAACCAAACATGCCCATAACCTCATTCAAACCTAGTCGAGCCTTCGAAACATTCCAAACAACGCCAAAACACCAAATCAACCTCAGATTCAAGCCTAAGAACTTAGAAACTTCCAAATTCCGCCAACGATGCCGAAACCAACCAAAACACTCGATGGACCTGAAATTTTGCACATACCTCACAAATGACACTACGGACCTGTTCCAACTTCCTGAATTCCATTCCGACCTCGATAGCTAATTTTCATGCCGATCGAAAATCGCCAAAAACTTAATTTCGCCAATTCAAGCCTAATTCTACTCCGGACCTCAAAACAACATTCTGAACACGCTCCTAAGTCCCAAATCACCTAACGAAGCTATCCGAGTCATAAAATCCACATTCCGAGATCGTTTACCTAATAGTCAACTTTCGGTTGACTTTTCTAACTATAAAGCCAACTTAAGAGACTAAGTGTCTCATTTCTCACCACGACCACTCCAAACCCGAGCCAACCGACCCAACACAACACACAAGAGCTGAACCACACAAAATGAAGCAGAAATGGAGGAAACGGGGCTAAAACTCTCGAAACGACCGATCAGGTCGTTACATTATAGGATGCCAGTTTTTCTAAAATAATAAATGGTAGTGTGCAATTTCTACGTGTCCTTTTATTTTTATTTTCCTTATTAAAGAATGAAATATTATTTTAGTGAATCCCATTAGGCAACAAGTCATGTTATTATGGATAAAATGAAGTTATTTACAAGATTAAGCAATTTCGAAAAAGAGAAATATGTCATTAGTTTTTGCCTGACTGAAAAGGAAAAGGAAATGACCATTGAAGATAATAAAGTATTCATAACGAACACAATATTCAAATATATAATATTTTCATGAATTTCTCTAATAAAATGCATTTAGGTCGTACCAACAAAATTAGTACAAAATATTAATAATAATAATAATAATAATAATAATAATAATAATAAAGTTATCATTAATCCCTATGCGTTGAAAGCCTTCACTAATTCATCCAAATCTGATGTAATAATAAAAAGAGCTATTTGACCAAAGAACTTTTTACATTCCTATACGCTATATAAGTCTATATTGCCCTTCTTACTCAAGTTTTACTATAATTACATATTATATACCCAATTACTATTTATGTACATTTTAAGGAAATTAATGATAATAATTAGTGTCCTAAAATCACTCTAACCTATATTTCACTCCCCCCACGTTTCTCTCTCCACATCCCACTCTCCTCCTCCGCGTATCTTGCACAAGAGAGCAACAATTCACCATTGTCAACCATTAAAAAACTTTGAAGCTTTGAATTCGAATTTGGGTTTTCAAAAATATTTGTTTGAATTGGGTGTTGTTGCAAAGAATTGAGAATTCTCTCTATGTCTCTCTCTATCTCTCAATCCCTAATTTTAGTAATGTAAAACAAAGGAAAAGAGAGCAGCAATTCCACCATTGACGGCCATTAAAAAGCTTTGAAGCTTTGAATTCGAATTTGGATTTTCAAAAACCATTATTTGTTTGGATTGGGTGTTGTTGCAAACAATTGGAAATATGGTTTGAAGTTTATATCTCAATTTTGTGGGTGTTTTTGGTGAAGTAGACTTGATTTTGGCTGAATTTCAGATTAATATATAATTAATTGTATGAAATTTATTTTTATTATGTATAAATCAGATACAAAATATACAAAAGACATATTGTATAAAATTTGTATTTAAGTTATGTGTTATTGTAGTTGTATTTAACTAAGGGTGTTAAACGAGCCAGGTCCACCCGCTTTCGGACCGGCCCAGACCGGTTGAAACTGGACCCGGACCGTCCCAGTATATATGGGGCCGGGTGGGCTGGGTTAATGGGGTAAGGGGGTTGGGCCGTTCACATTTGTTCGCCGGTTAACCGGACCGGTTAAACCCGATCAACGAAATCACTGTAGAACCGGTTAACCCGGCCCGGACCGGACCGATTAACGACTAGTTTCTTTTTTCTTTTCTTTTTTAAATATTTGTTATAATGTTACCGTTGGCAACGGTCACCTAGGCCAAGGAGTCGTTGCCCAACGGCTGATTTGCACAATTAGCCCTTTTTGGGCCATATTTTTTTAAAATTAACACTTTTTGTAATTACTAATTTAACCCTTTGTAAAACTATAAATGCACCCCTCTCTTCTTCATTTCTTCACTCATCTCTCATTTCTCAATCTCATATTCTCTCATTCTCCAATCTTCACCTAAAGTGCAATAAACTATTTGGCTCTTTTTTTTTTGGAATTTAATTTATCGTAGTATTAATTATTTGAAGATTGAACAATTGAACTTCAAAATTTAAACAATTGACGTTTCTTCGTGGCAACATTGGAGTTCGTAATCATCAAGTGCTCCATTTATTGTCAAATTCGGTGCACTCCCTCCAACTCTTTCTCTTATTTACTATTTTATTTGCATATTTAGTTTTTGCTAGTAGTTAAATTTTTACAATATGTTTAATACTGCAAAAAGAGTTTGTCAAAAGGTTGCTAATCGGGAAAATAGAAAAAGAGGTAGTACTTCAGCATCTGGTAGTAATTTAAATGAGACTACACATGTTTCTGAAACATCACGTAATATTAATATAGATTATGAACAATTACAAGAAGATTTCAGTATAGAAGATAATGAATTAGAAATGGATGATGAGATATCACTTACACCTAGTAGTGTTGGAGCTGGTAGCTGGGATGGTGGTCGTGGTACTAGTAGTAGACCACTTGTGGCCCCAACTACTAATCAGAGAAAAAGAAGTAAGGTTTGAAATTTTGTTGAAGAAGACATAGAGAATAGTGATAAAGTTAGATGCAAACTTTGTAATGATGATTTCAAACATAAGACTGGAAGACAATTAGGGGGGACAGAGACACTAAGTAGATATATGAGAGTGGAGCATCATATAGAATGGGACTCTGATTTAAATGGAAATCAAGCAACTCCAAACCCTACTACTGGAGGACTTACGAAATATGATAAAATGAAGGATGGTGAGGAGTTAGCAAAAATGATTGATTTGGGTTGTATACCTTTTTCTTTTGCTTCTTCATCATATCTTATTACGTATGTTCAAAGGATTTATAATCCTTTATTTAAAGGTATCCCTAAAAGTACTTGTAGAGCTGATATCTTTAGATTTCATGGACAATATCAAACATACATACGCTATTTGTTTGACCATCTTCCTTGTAGAGTTTCTCTAATTAATCACCAATTAATCAATGCTTTATATACTTATATGGAGATTGGACCAACTGAAACCCTAGATATGTATAGTTGTATGAATAACCTAAATGATTTACAATAATTATATAATTATTATGCAAATATAGTTGATGATGTTGCTCTTAATGTAGTCAATGTTAATCCCACTATATATTGTGCCACTTCTACAAGTTCTACCACTATGTATGATGATGAAATAGTTGATAGTTTTAATATATTTTTCTACATTTCCTACCACTCAAACCAGTAGCAAGAATATTGATGAACTTCAATTCTACTTGCTGAAGAAAAAAGAGATTCGCAGTTGGGATGGTGGCATGAGAATGAAAATCAATTTTCTGTTCTTTTCGCTATGGCTTGGGACGTGTTGAATGTGTCAATTTCAACTGTTACATCAGAGAATGCATTTAGTCAAGCAAGACACCCGTCACTCATTGGGAAGCAATGCTTTGGAAGTTTTAGTATGTTTCATAGATTGGATTAGATCGAAACGAAGAAATCAAGGACGTGAAGACGTTGATAGCCCAGAAGACGAGGAACTTGGAGAAATATTAACACATAGTAACCCATATGAATTTAACACTCCGAAAGACGGCCAATCAGTTCATATTGATTATGAAGAACTTACTAGGGCAATGCAAAACCTTTGAATTTACTCTTTTTTTGTTAATTTACTTGTTGTCAAATGTAAACCTTTCAATTTGTAAGTTTGAATTTTGAAATAAATGTAGCACTTGCAATTTATAAGTACAATATTTTTCCCATCTTCATTGTATTCTTTATATTTTTACTTTATATTAATATAAATTACAATAGTTATACAAAAAAAAAATTTAAAAATAAATAAATTAACGCTAACCCGGCCCGACCCCTTGGACCCATAACCCTTACGGTTTATTTTTTACCCGGATGGATCCGAACCCGTTAAGCCCGGTAAATCCTAACCCGTAACGGGCCGGTTCAGAACCTGGACGGTTCCATTTTTTCCCTACCCAGCCCGGCCCGGCCCACCCGTTTAACGCCCTTATATTTAACTGGGTAGAAACAATGTGTAAAGTTGTAGATAAATTATATAATATATAATTAGTTGTATAAAATTTATTTTTACTATGTATAAATCAGATACAAAATATACAAAAGACATATTGTATAAATTTTATATTTATGATACTTAACTATTACGTGATGATTGAATTCACCAACTCTGTATCGATTATTTCCATTTTATTTCGCTTAAGCAGATGTCTTCAAAACTAATTTCAGAAATTTGTTTTTTTTTTTTCTGTGGATTTTTTGTTTTTTTGTTTTCCTTATAGAACTCTGCAACCACCTCAATTTTAATGAGCTATTTTGACTTGACATAAATAGTGCTCTAAAGGTTGAACAGTTGTACATAGTTTGAAACATAGACATTTAAAGTAATAAAGTTTCAAATAGTGTATAAGAATAAAAAAATCTCTTGACGAAATTAGCTTGAAACAATCTAACGAAATGGAAAATGGTATTGGGCTGAAGGTGTGGGCTCTTTGTGAGACAAATTTAAAAATAGTCAGATTTAGAAGTTGAAAAGTAGCCACACTTTCAAAATTGATATTTAGTTACTTTTCGTGTAAAAATAAATTTGAACGAAGAGATTGTGCAAAATTCAAAAAATATTCCAACATAATATACTGGAATTCTAGTATAATATACTGGACTTCTAGCATAATATACTGGAGTTCCAGTATAATATACGGGTCCAGCATAATATGTTGGAAGTTCATACACAAGTGCTACAATCTCCAGTATATTATGCTGGAACTTTTCGCGTGTTGGAGTTCCAGCATAATATGCTGGAAGTTCATACACAAGTGCACTAATCTCCAATATATTATGCTGGACTGGCTCGTATTTCAGCAAAATAATGACTATTTTTCAATAACTTTGCAAAGGCTGATTAGTTTTCAAAGCCCGTGTTATTTTCACCTTACTTGTATTTATAGAATAGCAGAACTTATTGTTCTCATAGAAAATGAATTATGTAAATGACAATTCTATAAATGCAAGGACAATTTTTTATCCTTAATATTTTTGGTTTTGGAAAGGCTTTTGAGGAAAAGAAATGTGTTTCCTAACTATTTTCTAGTTAAGTTTAATATTTTTGGGAAAAAGATTTATTTGGCTAATTTATTCTTTAATCTTTCACCAATGCTCGCATTACTAATTCAAGGGCAAAATTGGAAAAAATATTACTCCATTCGTATACGTACTCTGAAACAAAATATACATGACAAGTAAATAAGACGAGAAAAAATACCGTCAGGCGTCTCTATAACAACATCCCTATATACCAACACTTCTCCATAAAAGCCAAGCTTTTTCGGAACTAATTTTTATGTTATGTTATATGTTCTCTATACAACACTTCGCTATAACATCCAAAAATATTCGGAAGGAACGAAGCTGTTATAGAAAGGTTTGACGATAGTACCGATGGTTAAGACTCCATTGTGTATTTTACCTATTATAACAGGTCATATACCATATTACTCAAGTTATCAAACCATGCTTGCTATTAAAAGATGAGAATTAAGCTAAATAGTCGTTCACTTAATCTTTTAAATTAAAAAGAGCTGATGTGTGTATAATTTTACTTGTCCCCAACGCTAAAGTACCGGGCATTTTCGGGGACTAGCCCGCTTCCACTCTTTTACTTTTTTTTCCGAAAAGACAAGGAGGATTAAGAAGGCCATCATTAAGGAAAACAAGGCAATAGCTTCGGTTAAAGCAAATCCCAAAATAGCATAACCAAATATATGTATAATTCAGGTATAATATATGTATAACCGTGTATAACCAAGGTATAATATATATATACCGACTAGAAAAATTAAATTTGACCGATTTATTTGGGTAATAATCCCATAGATGCAGATCAATTTGAATGCGAAACTCCACCAGATTTTAATGACAAAAAATATGGAGCTAATTATGGTGCAATAAAGAAAAAATACTTAAGCCTAACTTTAAATACAATGAAAGATAACTGTGCACATTGCTTTTGCTAGACATACATAAGCCTACCTCTAAGATATACACACATGATTAACAATTCTACTATCTTAATTTCATCTCCAACACTTGGAATGAAAAAAGATAGCCCAGTGCATTAAGCTCCCGCTATGCGCGGCGTCCGCGGAAGGACCGGACCACAAGGGTCTATCGTATGCAGTCTTACCCTGCATTTCTGTAAGAGGCTGTTTCCACAGCTCGAATCCATGACCTCTTAATCATATGGCATCAACTTTACCATTTACGCCAAGGCTCGCTCCCCTTCTAACACTTGGAATGAAACTCTACAAAATTAAAGAAACAACTAAGAGGAAACCAATAATCAAGAGAAACAACTTCATGAAGAACTTTGTCCCATCTACATGAGTTGAATGATGAAAACCATGAGCATAACCGCCATGAACTGAACTCGAAAACAAGTATGGAACTCCTGTAGTCGCACCGTATACAGTAGCATCATGAAATCCTTGCACATGAAGGTTAAAGAAAGCTGGAATAGCTCCAAATAAAGCAGATAATGTCAAGTTCCCAAACCTCGCACTATCCATTGGCATGAATCCCCCCATCGGATCCAACTGATCGTGCTGGAAATAGTTCATATCTAGTGGCGTAGCTGTTTGTGGTCTTGGCCCGAATACTGGACGGTTAGGAATGTTCGTCCTAGGACGTACACGAGACCTCGGGTCAGAGGTTGCCTTGCCTCGGCCATATATGGGAACTAACTTCTGATCTTCGATGAGAGCCTTACAAACAGGGCATTCGTGGGAATGTGAATGAACTTGTAACCATTCACAAAGACAAGGCCAACAATAAAGGTGGCCGCAAAGAGTCACAATAGGATCTTGAGCTATTTCAAAACAGATGTTGCATTCAAAATCGCCATGCTCACAATTCATATTATCTGAATGCGTAGCATCCACTGATTCGCCAGTCTCGTGATCCATATGCACTACCTTTGAATCAAGAAACCTGTCAAATATCACAACACAATTGCATTACTATGAGGAAAAAGGCTTGAATTTGATGATCTACTGACACAAGATGCAAGTAATCACACTAAAGAGTGGATAAGGAGTAGAGCTGTAGAGGGGCAAATAAAGAGGAAATACAAAGTTATGAACCAAACAGAGAGTAGACAAATATTGAAGCCTTTTATTACATTGGTTATGATTTCGGGAATCAAATAGTATCTCGTCTCGAATTTTTCCATCCGACGTGGTCAAAGTACCCAAAATTGTTTGACCAGATACAGTAGGGATCGCATACAAACACCCACACTAGTGTCGTGTCGATACGGGTGCGGCACCTAAACTGCCGTGTCGGAGCAACTTAGTTATTAGTTAAATTTCTATTACACAAAGAGCTTTCCAATAAGCACTAGCTTCTAGTTGGTATCACTATATCAATATCCAACTTCCATCATCTTCTATCTTTTGCTAGATTTTCCTGGATTTCGAGATATTCTGAATCTTTTGAGATAACTTCTCTCCCTCTTAAGGCCTTCAAGTTTTATGAAGACAGGTCCTAAACATCTAATATATAACCCATTCCCCTCCCGTTCTGCTATCTCCGTCCACGTGTTTTACGCTGACAGTAGTGCAAGACTAATGAAGGAACAGGAAGGAAATGAATCTTCAATAGTCTCAAGAAGCGCCCACTCACTAAGTGATTTCCCTATATGAGAAAACACAAAATCAACTGTTGAAAATCGTCTAGGCCCCTAGGGTAACTACTGCAAACTCATACGATCAGTATCGACATATATGTCTGATTCTTAGTTCTTGCTCACTAAAATCCTTGAAAAATCAATCAACCAATCCCAAACTAGTTGGGTTCGGCAAATATGAATCCACTATATTTTCCCTCGATTCGAACCTATTCCATTCCAATACTAAAATCATGAAGAAATAACATTACTAAAAACAACCACATCCCCAAACACAACAACAACAACAACAACATACCCAGTATAATCCCACGGGTGAGGTCTGGGGAGGGTAGTGAGTACGCTGACCTTACCCCTACCTGGAGAGGTAGATAGGCTGCTTCCGATAGACCCTCGGCTCAAGAAAAGGTGGAAAGGAATAAACGACAGCACATACTCTCAAGACAAACTAATTGGGAGACCTATATTAACAACATTTTTGGATTGTCTTAATGAATAAGAACAAATTCTAGCACTCTGCAGATTGAAGCCACCAAAAAATTCAAGCCAAAAACCAGAATTCAACTCTAAACTCACTTTATCCATCCCCCTCCCCAACAACCCCCTCCCCAACAACCCCCTCTCCCCCCACCCCACCCCCCCACCCCCACCCCCCGCCAAGAAAAAACAGATCCAACCACAGATCACACAACAACAACAGCAAAAACTACCTTTTAATCTCAAACTATACTAATTAGAGTCAACTATATAAATCTCCCACACCCTTTTTGCTCTATTTCAACCCATTTCACTCCAACATGTACAGATCACATAACAAGATCAATAATAAAATAAATACATGCATGGAATTAAAAAGAGAAAAAGACTGAGAACCCACCTGAAATTAAGGGCAGAGGATGAGAATCTTGAGGGAGCTGGAAAATAAGGATATATTTTGAATGATCTGCAAAAGAAAAGAAAGAAAAGGAAATCAAGAATAGATGATAGTATTATTTTTTAATAGTAGCATCTAATTAACAAACACAAAACATAACTAAGGGGCTTTTCTCTCCTTAACTGTAGTGTCGGCTGGTGGATGGATCTTAATGTTAAAGTCTGTTACTGGAGTCTAACGTTTGTAAAGTCATTATAATGATTATTTTGCTGTAGGACTGGAAATTAGTGCACATATTTATGAACTTCGAGCGTAGTATATTGTGTTGTAACTTCAGCACACAGTAAGTTCGAGCTCTGTATGAACTTCCAGCATATTATGCCGGAACTCCAGTATATTATACTAGGAATTATGCTGGAACTCCAGTATATTATACTAGGAGTTTACATGTAAAAAAATTGAACTCCAATATATTGTGCTGGAATATTTTCCGAATTTTAAACATTGTTTTCGTTCATATTTAACGTTACATAAAAAGTGGCTAAATTTCGAATACTTTTAAAATTATGACTATTTTTCAATTACCACTTGTAAATTTAACTATTTTTGAATTTCACCCAATTTTTCCACTAACAATTATTAAAGTCCATTAATTTTAAAGTGGCTTTTTTTTTTCTCAAATGTTATTTGTGAATTTTAATTTTTAGTTTTTCTACATTATAATATATTTTATAAAAAAAATTAAATGTATTAATTTTATTTTAACAATAGTTAACGTCCAAAAATTAAATATAATAATCTTTGTGCTCTAAAGTTATCATTCTTTTTACATTAAGGTCAAAGGAATCTACTGTCTAGTGGAACATTAATCGAACAGTAAAACTTGAAACACTATCACTATTTAAAGAGGCATATTAGTTTTAATCAGTTATTAAATTTTTTTATTTGAATAATTTATACTAATATTTATTTAATATTTACTTGGGTTCACGTGTACATCAATTGAGTAATATAAGTGGACAACATAAAAAACGTGGAGAATTTTTGTCTGGTCACTCTCAAATTTTTATAAAAGACAACGAGGACTTGTTTAGTGGCCAGAGATAATATTTCTTAAAAAAGATCTTTTTTTCATTTTCCTTCTATAATGTGAGGTCCGGATTCGAGGTTCGAACACAAAAGCCCACTAGCCGAGCTGAACTGGTTAGTGATGGAAGCAATTCCCACGGGAACAGGAAGAACGGAAATTTACTTTTATGTTGAAGTCTTTCCCGTTGGAAGGCTGGGGGGCGCCTTGCACTGAATTGAACTCGACGAATTGCGTTTTGCCAGAGAGATTTTTTTAGAAAGATTCTCCATTGGTAATTCAAAAATAGAAAGAATATAAATAAAGGCGCATACGCGGGAAGAGAAGTCAATAATCAAAGATTATGCGGAGGGTGCAATCGCAATCGCTACAATAAATACGCAGTATTTGGTATCAGAAAATTCATTAACTAAGTAGGCGTTTGGACATGAGATTTAAAATTTCACTAGAATTTGAATTGGAGATAAAGTTGTATTTGGTTATAATTTTTACAGCGTATTTGAATATTTTTTTTTGTTGTTGCATATTTGCATCTAAACACTAGCAACCTTCCAATTTTCAAGTGAGATTGAAAAAATTGTAACATTTTGATAACCAAACATTATTTTCAAAAAAGGAAAATATTCTTATGTCCAAACGGGATTTAAGTGGGCGTTTGGACATAACTTGTAAAATTTCAAAAAGAAAAGTAAAAAAATTTCGAGTGAAAAAGGTATTTTAATATTAGAGTTCGTATTTGTACATGAATATAATTTCGGGTTGTTTTTGAAATTTGTTAGTGAACTAAGTTGAAAATTATGAAAAACAGCTTATTAGAATTTTTCAAATTTTCGAAAAATTACAAAATTCATCTTCAAGTGAAAATTAAAATTTTTATGGCCACACACATTTCGAAAGAAAGTAAAAAAGTTTCGAAAAAAAAAAATGAAAAAATTCTTATATCCAAACTAGCTCTAAGAAACTCACTTGAAAGTCCAAAACAAGTATCAAGACAACAAAAAATCTAATCAACAAAAGCATCTTAAGTTCTTAACTGCTTATCCTATTGATTACCTTTTGATCTCAATTTATAGGTTATGAATAACTAATTACCAGTTGTAACCATAATTTATCGTATCCACAAATTAAACATTAACTGTTTTATTTGAATTTAATTTGTAATCCATACATTTCCACAAAAGAAAAATGTTTAATGTGTCCATTGTCTTCTCTTTTTCCCCGTTGATAATCATCTTTTTTTGTAAACCAAATGACCAGTGTCTTATGTCTTGCAGGAATTTGTGACAAAATGAAAAAGGATGAATATAAACAAACACTAAACATATACAAATAAAACCTTTTGTTACTATACTATAGTAACTATTTCAACTTAGACAATAAAAAGGGTTCCGGTGCACTAAACTCCCGCTATGCGCGGGGCCCGGTGAAGGGCCGGACCATAAAGATCTATTTCAACCTAGACAATGCAGATGGAAAAATCCTAGCTGCATTTGAACAACTAAGCTAACCTCTCTTGAGCAAAGGGAGCAACTATGTACAAAACCACTGAAAGTCTTTAGCACCTCTCAAGAAACTTTTCTAGCAAAATCAATTTCGGAACTCATACGAGCCGACAATTGAGGTTTGCTTAGTTGGTAAAAGCACCTCCACCACCCTGAAGGGAAAGTGTGGAAACACTATAGATCCTCGGGGGTTTTAAAAAAAAACATAAGAGCCGTAGAAATGCAAAATGTAAGACACACTGTGTAGAGATTTTATGAGTGATAAAGAGTGAATAGATCTATTCTCTATGGAAAACCATTGCAATAATGAAATGTTCTTGGGTTAAGCATCACTCTTCATCTTCAGAATCAGAAGTGTCAACTTGTTGCTGTCTTGGACCTTCAATTGCACCACTCACATTCCTTCGCTCAGGGCGAATAAAATCTGAAGCAAATTGGTTTGCTGATAAGAAATAAAGAAGAAAAATGAAACATGAAAAACTGAAAAGGAAAAGAAAGGACGGGGGGGGGGGGGGGGGGGGGGGGGGGGGTGTGTGGAATTAGCACATAAATATGTCTTAATTTTGTCAAGATACTTAACCAAAAGGACATCAATGATGAAAAGTATGTAACGATTAAGTAACACAAGATTCATGAAGGGAATGACTGATATCTAGAACACGAAATAGCAGCAAGCCCCAAGAGTATTTATTTGCCTACCTGATACGAAGGTCTTCGTCAGAAGTGCCCTCACAAACTGGATTTCAGCTTGATGCAAGCTAACAAACTTGGACTGCAAGGGCAGGAATAATGCAAAAGGTTAAATGACATTGCAAAATTAGCTGCTTGCGAGTTGCAACTTAAATAGATAATTAGTTTAAGCAAATTAAAGAGCCAGCCAGGTTGTGGATACTGATATAAGATCAAAAGCCCAACTAATATATCGAACTGCTACAGACCAGGGTGTAGATGACTTAAGATCTATGTGAAGTAAAAATTACTAGAAAATGGAATCCAATCCTTTGATCAGAAGGCATCCGATGACATCACACCTCATCAACCAAACATGAATCAAGAGTGTTATTCCTTCTTCTAATGTATAACTCAGAGACACAAGCTCCCTGCCCCTTGCTCTCCAACCCCACGAGAAGAAGGGAAAGAAACCAACGACAGCCAAAACAGTATGAAAGTAAAAACGCAAGAAAAAAAAAGAAGGGAAATAGGAAGTTCAAGACTATAATTACCATTTGTCCATAAAAAAATCCAACTACTTGGTCCAGTCTGACCTGATGCTTCAAGAGGAAAGGACGAAGATGATTCATATAAATTTGCCTTGCCCCCTGTCAGTAGCAAACAAAAGTACATACCAATTAGATACTCACAATGTTCACCAATTAGATTGTTCTGCCAGATCTGGAATTCATGGATGAAATGCATCCATAATTTGTGTAACATCAACATTGACGGGCGAAATCAGAAAGGTAAAACAACAAAAGAGGCACTAAGTTCTGAATAAAGGTTTAAGGGGAGGAGACTGAGATTTAACAGTAGTTGTAAGACAAGTGACCACAAGAGTTTACTCAAACAGAGTGAGAATGCAACAGCCTTCCTAATAATGAGAGGGTAAGAGGAATTTCAGTACACAATCAGAATATCAATGCAGTATAATGGTCTAAGGAACTCTGCACGTCATTTTAAGACATGTTGAGAACAGACACATCTGCTTGTACAGGAGAAATGTCCTGAACGATCCTATAATTATGTACAATCCCTTAAGCAAGAGAACGTAAGAAAACAAAATTAGGGACAGAGAAGGATGAATATAAAATAACATGAGCAACACAAAGAGAAGAGCATCTTCTTTAGCTTACATCAGTAGTAGGGAGTTGAAGCCAAACAAGAAATGCAAACTTCATTTGGTAATACAGCGGAAACCTGATAAAGTTGGAAGGACAAGAATATCAGCAGGATAAACTAGCAGTCTAGCAGAAGCATTAAAAATGGTTGAGAAGTACAATGAGTGGAACAGGATCTTTACCAGTAGAGAATCTTATCAGTCAATAACTCAACAATACTGAAAGACCCATAAGCTGCAAGCAAAGGAAACTTCTTTCAGTTCTAAGTCCAAGAAATGCAACCAAACTATCGCGTAACCCAAGGGTACATGAAGAAAAACTATCAAAGAGAGACTGAACATTATAATACGAACTTACAGTCTGAGCAGGAATGCTATGCGGATTCACATAAAAATGAATTTCCAATAAATGCCAATTAAAGCATATGTACCTACCATGTATTAATATACTGTAGTCTCTCAACTTATTCCCAAATTCAAACATCTCTTGTTCCTCAGTATCATTGCAATCATAATCATTTTTAAGTGGTTTATAGGTAAAATTCAATAGCTTCTTTAAAATAGTAATAGTAATTACTCATGACTTGCAACACAAAATTCCCTTTTTCTTTTGAGAAAGATACTTGCAACACTAAATGCAATTCTAATGTTCTACAGGCAACTATATTAAGACACCTCAACATGCCTTCTCCAGAGTCTCTCCAGAAAAACATATTCTATGTTGAACTTGAGGCTACAATTTTTTCAGCCTGCATCAATTAACGAGGGGTTATATGTAATGGTTTTGCCTAGAAAGTTGAAATACTAAGGAGAAAAAGCTAGAGATTGGTGCTTACCACAAAACTAAATAGTAGTGTATTAAGAGATTTATAATCAATGGAGAAAAGCAATAAGAAAACTAAGCAACAGTACAACCTGCCCAATACAGAAGCCACTTTTTCTGCTCATTTTCATCTCTTCCCTCAATTGCCTTAAATGTGGAATAAACAGGTAAAACAACCCCCACAGAACAGCTGTAGATGTCACATAATAAAATGCATCATCACTAACAGAAGCAATCTTCTCTAATCTTCCCAAATAAGAATAAAAGTTTTAACAGAAAACAATTTTTCATAAATCATAAGCAATAGTTTTAGTGAATAAAATTTAAATAGCAGCTCACCATGCTGTCCGCACAACTATATTAGAACCCAGTGGAGAAAGAAGCAGTCTCAATCCAACCTGCATTGAATGAAATTTGCATTCATATAATTGATATATTCTAAGATAACGGGAGAAAGCACCAAAAAGATTCAATTTCTTTTGCTGAAGTAAGAGCAGCAATAGGTAATAGGGTATAAGTGATAAGTTGCAGCAACTTAAAAATTAAGTAAAATGAAGGCACATATATGCTTGTCACAAAGCCATATTACAACAAGTGTGAAGCGCAGATTCCACTCAAAATATTCCATCCTTGACTTAGAGAACTAATTCACAATTCCATCAACTT
Source organism: Nicotiana undulata (assembly GCA_005239495.1). NCBI lineage: Eukaryota > Viridiplantae > Streptophyta > Magnoliopsida > Solanales > Solanaceae > Nicotiana > Nicotiana undulata. The sequence continues at coordinate 53,164 of ML246784.1, forward strand.
AGTGCAAAGAGAGAACTAAATCACAATTCAATCCACAGAGTGCAAAGAGATGTCAAAGATTAAAATGCAAATATGTGCGTACAGTTTAGATAAAAAGATGATGTCACAATGATTTTAGAAAACACACTCCTTGGACGTGTTAATGTTTAAAAAGTATAACTATGTCCCGTTAACCATTCCATTACAAAAAATCCCTAAATGAACAAGAATAGAATAAAACCCGTCCCTAGATCGATAAACTTCAAAAGGTTTTGGATAGGATAGCAGTGTACTCCAATTCCTCTGGCATGAATCAGGTTTGTCTGTGACACGCCCTGGCCCAGAATGGTAGAACCATTACGACCTAAGGCTCTTCTCTCTCTTCTTCTTTCTAAGACCCCACCACCCCCATCAATAGCCATGCTCACCGCGATACCCACCGGCAACCGAGTCCCCATGCGCCGCCACGCGCCGCCGACGCGCCTGGCCTCCGGCGAGATCTCAGCCACGCGCCAGCGCGTGTGGCCATTTCCGGCGACTTTTTCTAAAAGTTTTCTTCTGACAGCCTCTTCCCGAGGTTGTTCCGACCCTGCCCACCCTCTTACCTCCAGATTCCGACCACTCTTGCTATTTTCCGGCGACGGAGGTGGCTTTTCCAGCCAGATATCACTCCCTCTCATTTTCTCTTCTTCATTCAGCTCCCTAGCAAGGCTTTTGGGGTAATTATGATGGACTCTTCAGAGAGAAACTCCTACTTCTCCCTATAATCTAGAAAATTGGAAAATATGTCTTTTATGAAAGCTGTCTCTTGGCCAGCCCTAGACCTTGGGGGAAGATGCCATCGAAAGCTTGACGTAGGGAAGGAGCCGCACTTCTCGATATCTGAGGAGCACTCTCTCAGGCACAAGGGCTTCTTGAAATCTTCCCGAGGTTGTTCCGACCCTGCCCACCCTCTTACCTCCAGATTCCGACCACTCTTGCTATTTTCCGGCAACGGAGGTGGCTTTTCCAGCTAGATATCACTCCCTCTCATTTCCTCTTCTTCATTCAGCTCCCTAGCAAGGCTTTTGGGGTAATTATGATGGACTCTTCAGAGAGAAACTCCTACTTCTCCCTAGAATCTAGAAAATTGGAAAATATGTCTTTTATGAAAGCTGTCTCTTGGCCAGCCCTAGACCTTGGGGGAAGATGCCATCGAAAGCTTGACGTAGGGAAGGAGCCGCACTTCTCGATATCTGAGGAGCACTCTCTCAGGCACAAGGGCTTCTTGAAATCTTGTCTGATTGGGTCTTTCTCCAAATGGGTTGGTTCCCCGGAGGCTGTTAGGAACTGGGCAGCAGAGGCATGGAACGTCAAGGACGGGCTGAAAATATCGCAACTGGGAGACACACAATATCTATTTCGCTTTGTTGACGAGTCTCAAGCTTTAGAAATTCTTGTCAGAGGACACATGTGGTTCGATGGGAACTTCTTAAAGTTAGATAGATGGGTGGAGCACGACGGGTGCCTTGACCCTCATTTCACAGGCGAATCATTGGTGGTCAACATGGTGGGTCTTCCGATGCATCTTTGGTGTCTTGACCTATTCAAGAAGATTGGAGAAATATGTGGGAGTTTTATTGATGTTTCTTGCAACTTACACGATCTCTCGCGTGTAAGGATTGTGGTGAGGAAAGGGGGCAGAATCCCTGTCTCCACTGTGGTGGAAGATAGCTACTTGAGTTATAGGGTTTGGTTGAGCCCTGAATTTCGCCCTATCTTTATGCCTGAGATAGCGGTGGAAGAAAAGGGAAGGCCAAATAGAAGGGAGGGGAGGGAAAATCAGTCTCTGAGGGAAAGGGAGGGCTCACCAGATCAGTGGACTAAGCCGGAATCTGATGTTAGATCGAGGAGAGACAGGAGGTTTGATTTTGGGAGAATAAGTCAAAATTTCAAAGGGAGAAATAGACGTGAATGGGCTAGTGATGCGGGCTGGAAAGGCAGAATGATTCGGTCATCTTCTAATTATCACAGGGGCGGGCAAGTTTTCACCAAGCATAGGCCTGGGCCTCCTGACATGGGTCCAACAACTTTTCCCAATTCCATTAGAATTGATCCTAAGGGGCCCAGATTATTCCACGCTGCGTCTGATAAGGCTCCTACGCATACGGGAACAGTCGCTCCTCCTTCTTCTTCTGCCAATGGTGCTTCACACAGTAGCACTTCTTCACCGAGCTCTAGTGACCTGCACCCCTCTTCGTTGGCCACTACTTCAGGGGAAGCACCGGCTAAAGAGGGTGTTGTTATTCCACGGTCACCCGCCTCTGATGGACCCTGCTCCATCGCCCCCTCATCTGCTCATGGGCTTAGCTGTACTGAGGTTACACTTCAAGTCTCTTCTTCTTCGGGGAAGACTGTTGAGCATGCCCCTATTGATGTTAGTGTCGGACCAGTATCTCCAGTTAGTATGCCGCCAAGAGTTCCATGCTCTCCTCCTTACTGCTACCCTTCTGGTGCTTCTGGTCATTCCTATAGCAGCGGAGTGCTAATTTCAGAGGTTGATGCCCCTCAAGGAAAGGGTGAGATCCTTTAGGCACCTAAAGTTCCTATTGCTAGCAATGCTATGGTCTTGTACTCCTCCGGTAGGAGCAAGGGAAGGGTTCATATAGAAGACGCCTGTCCAATTTCGTCACGGATTGGAGGAGCGGATATGTCTTTTTGGATGGAGGATAAACTATTAAACTTTGGGAAGTTTCTAGGTGTTACTTTTGAAGGGAAGGAAGATAGGGTGTTAGAATTGTTGAGGGAGATTGAGCAATAATCTTTTTATGATGGTGCAAGGAGGGAGTTGGGTCAAGGTGTTGAGCATAATAATTTAGGGGATGTAGTGGTGTACCAGAGACGAGGTCGGGTGTGTGACAGGGAGGTAGGGTGCTCGGTTAGATGGGGTGGGGAAAATGGGGATATTGTTACTTATGAAAGTTAAGATTCTTTCATGGAATGTGAGGGGGATGAATGACACAAACAAAAGGGCCATCATCAAAGTGGGAGTTAGAGAGTGGGGTGCTAACCTAGTCTGTTTTCAGGAGACCAAAATGGAAGTTGTGTCGGACGTGATTGTGAGGAGTGTGTGGGGAGGTAGTTGGGTAAAATACGACTGGGTTCCAGCAGTAGGAAGTGCCGAGGGCATTCTTCTAATGTGGGATGATAGAAGCTTGGAGGTAAAGGAAATTAAGAAGGGGGTCTTCTCTTTAGCAACTCTTGTTAAAGATAGAGTGAGTGGGGTGGAGTGGGGATTTGGGGGAGTGTATGGACCGGTAGGAGAAGGGTCCAAGGTGTTATTCTGGGAGGAACTGGCCAATATGATGGGGGAATGGGATATTCCATGGGTTTTAGGGGGAGACTTTAACACTATTGGATTCCCGGAGGAGAGATTGGGGTGTAGACTGATCTCGAGAGCCATGGCAGAGTTTTCTGACTTCATCAATGATCATTTTCTCGTTGATCTCCCTCTGTCAGGGGAAAGGTTTACTTGGGCCAGGGCGGAGGATTCCAACTCAAGATCTAGACTTGATAGATTTCTGATATTGCCCTCCTGGGATGAGCTGGTGCCGAATGTGCTGCAGATTCCTTTACCTAAGCTGACTTCGGATCATTTGCCTATCTTGCTGGATGGATGCAGAGGGAGGGGGGCGCGTGCTCCTTTCCGATTTGAGAACATGTGGTTAAAGGTGCCAGGATTTGGTGACAGGGTGAAAGAATGGTGGACAAGCTACAGGGTATCAGGGACACCTTCATTCCGTCTTTCGAAGAAACTTCAATTGCTCAAGGGAGATATTATCAGGTGGAATAAAGAAGTTTTTGGGAGGGTAGAGGTTAAAATGAGGGAGCTTATGCATGAATTGGGGAAACTAAAGAGAGGGGAAGGGACCAGGGAGTAAGATGAAGCTGAGAAAGCGAGAATGGGGGAGGTTAAGAGGGAAATAGTCGAGTCAGCAATAGCTCAGGAGAATAGTTGGCGGCAAAAATCGAAGGCGCTATGGTTGAAGGAGGGGGATTCGAACACCAAGTTTTTCCATAGGGTTGCGGTTGCAAATCGAAGGAGGAACTTCATAAAGTCCTTAGTTGTGGATGGGGTGAGGATTGAGGGAGAGGAGAAGGTAAAAGGGGCGATTGTGGGGTTTTATGAGAACTTATACAAAGAGGAAGTTAGCTGGAGGCCGACCTTAGGGGAATAGAGTTCAACCACATAGGGAAGGGAGACAGTGAGTGGCTAGAAAGGGCTTTTGAGGTGGAGGAGGTGCACGAGGCTGTGTCGATTTTTGCTGGTGATAAGGCCCCCGGGCCTGATGGTTTCTCCTTGGCCTTCTTCCAGCTCTGTTGGGATACCATCAAGGGGAGTTGATGGAAGCCATTGAATACTTCCATGTGGTTTTCGAGAGAAGTATCAATGCTTCTTTTATTACTATTGTGCCTAAGAAAGAAGGTGCATCTTGTATCAGAGACTACATGCCTATTAGTCTTGTGGGGAGCATTTACAAGATTATTTCTAAAGTGCTCTCCAACAGACTCAAGAAGGTCCTTGACGTGTCTGTTTTGTCCTCCCAGAATGCGTTTGTGGAAGGTAGGCAGATCCTGGATGCTGCTTTGGTGGCAAATGAACTTGTAGACTCCAGAAGGAAAAATAGAGTACCCGACTTACTATGCAAGTTGGACCTTGAGAAGGCTTTCGACCATGTCAATTGGGAGTTTCTGGATTTCATTATGATGCGGATGGGATTTGGGGCAAGATGGAGGGGATGGATCAAGTTCTGCATTTCCTCAGTCAGATTCTCTGTCCTGGTTAATGGTAGCCCGTGTGGTTTCTTTGGCAGCTCCAGGGGTCTCAGGCAAGGTGACCCCCTATCCCCTATGCTATTCATCTTAGTGATGGATGCTCTGAGTAAAATGATGGATCGTGCGTCGGGAGGAGGCTTCTTGAGAGGATTCTCAGCTCAAATCGGGGTGCCAAGTTCCCGTAAGAGTCTCTCATTTGCTTTTTGCGGATGACACCCTGGTTTTCTGTGATGCCGATATGGATCAGCTGACCTGCGTGAAGCAGGTCTTGCAGTGGTTTCGGATAGTATCAGGGCTCAAAATCAACCTCGGCAAGTGTGAGATTTTCCCGGAGGGTGAGGTTGCTAACATTGATGCTTTGTCTCATGTTCTCAGATGTAAGGTGGGCTCCCTTCCCACTACTTACCTGGGTCTCCCATTGGGCGCTTCGCCATAAGGATATTACGGTTTGGAATCCAGTGATCGAAAGGGTTGAAAAAAGATTAGCAGGCTGGCAGAAACGGTACTTGTCAAAAGGCGGCAAGGAAGTGCTCATTAAAAGCACTTTATCGAGTATGCCCACCTATTACTTGTCCCTGTTGCAAGCTCCTGTGAGCATCACAGAAAAACTGGAGCGGCTTCAAAGGAATTTTCTTTGGGATGCGGCGGATGGAACTAGAAAGTTTCATCTAGTGAATTGGCAGACAGTCACTTCCCCAAAGAAGTGGGGTGGACTTGGAGTAAAAGATCTTAGAGTATTCAACAGAGCTTTGTTGGGGAAGTGGTTGTGGAGATTCGGGGTTGAAGACCATGCTCTATGGAGGGAGGTCATAGTAGAAAAGTACGATTCCACGGGAGGGGGTTGGAGGACCAAGGCAATCACAACACCTTTCGGGTGTGGCATGTGGAGGAGCATCATGAAGAATTGGAAATCCTTCAGTGGCAACATCACTTACAGGGTGGGAGATGGAAGGAGAATCAGCTTTTGGAATCATAAGTGGTGTGGAGAGGATTCTCTGAGGGTCTCCTTCCCTCACATTTTTAGAATTTCAAATCAGAAGGAATTGATGGTCCAACAGATTCGTAAGGAGCATGAAGAGGGGTAGTATGGGACCTCTCATTTAGAAGGAACATGCAAGATTGAGAGATTGCGGAGCTTCAAGATTTATTGACACTGCTATATGGGCAAGACAGGCCCCAACCATCTTGTGATTCTTGGAGATGGGGTTTGCGTGGCGACGGTTTGTTCACCGTAAAGTCCTTTTACCAGAGTATGTTGGTGAGAGAGGAGGCCTCTTTTCCATACTCCTCGATCTGGATTCCTAAGGCACCTACAAAGGTGTGCATTTTTGCATGGCTAGCGGCGAGGGGGGTGATTTTGACTGCTGAGAATCTGCGAAAGAGAGGAATTACACTTGTAAGTTGGTGCTACATGTGTAAAAGCTCAGGGGAAGAAGTTGATCATCTTTTGTTGCATTGCCCTGTGTCCTCTGCTTTGTGGAGGGCAGTTCTGAACCTTTTTGGTGTTCAATGGGTGATGCCAAGCACTGTAAAGGAAATGTTATATAGCTGGGCCGGTTTCCATAGAAGAAAAGCAAAAGGCGTGGAAGTACGCCCGGTTAGCTCTCATATGGATAGTTTGGGGGGAGAGAAATAGGAGAGCTTTTGAGGGGATTGAGACTACTTTTTCACATCGTAAGAATAGTCTTTTATCTTTAATCGCTTTTTGGTGCACTCATGTAGCCCCCATTTGTATAGAAGATTGGGCGTCTTTTGTAGAGAATCATGTTCTGATGTAAATTCTCTTAGTTTTGGTATACTTCTTGTATACGGGAGTTCTCTCCCTTTTGATTAATACAATTTACCTTATAAAAAAAAAGCTCATGGTGACCTATCCATCATCCTTACCCCCTATTCAGTGTTAGGTAATCCACCTCTCATGAGACACTTGAGACAAAACATTAGTTCTTTTTTATTTAACCAAACTGCATTTTCAGTTCTGAAATTGAAGAGAATGTAAACAACTATGCCAGCTTTTATCTGCTCCTTTTTTGTCTGGAAAATTATCGACACCATCTTATTTAATAAGGAATTGGCTACGCAATGTGTGTTTAGTTCCATCTTCAGATAAAGGAGAAGTGTTGTTGTACACCAATGACCAACATAAAAATAGTCTTACTATAAAGGATCCTATGAATACTAAATTGGACTCGAATAGTGCCAAATGAATAATTCATGCTCCTTTTTTGTCTGGAAAATTATCGACACCATCTTATTTAATAAGGAATTGGCTACGCAATGTGTGTTTAGTTCCATCTTCAGATAAAGGAGAAGTGTTGTTGTACACCAATGACCAACATAAAAATAGTCTTACTATAAAGGATCCTATGAATACTAAATTGGACTCGAATAGTGCCAAATGAATAATTCATATAGCTGATCGTAACTAATTTGGAACTGAAGAATAGCTGGTTGACAGATTGATTGATTCAAGGAATTGTCTTCACTAGTTATTATATAGCAGCAGATATAATCGAAAGCTGATCATCTTCCTACACTGTCTAGTTGAATAGCATCAATCGTTTCTTCATCCCAGATTTGAGAAATGTTTATTGCTAAGGCTGCTTTTGGTCATCCGAAAATCATGACGCACCTCCATCGTCACCACCACCATAAGTGATTCCAATTTCAAACCACCGGCGCCAACCACCAAGCATCAACCAACCGTCCGCCACTACCGCATGAACCACTGAATCCACTTAGTGAAAATGCTAGCTCCGCCATCCGAAGTATTATTATTGAGTCCTAAAAAAAATCCTTTATTTTCACCACTATTTACTACTGTACCAACACTGAAGCATTCACAATCAACACTTGTATGAATCTTCTATATCTATTCCGTTCTAATTGGGCTCTCATGTGACAAATTCATTCATCATATTCATAGTTAGGCAATTTTTTCCTACGGCTCTCCTAAATTTTCCACAATATAATAAAAATCAAAGGAAAAATCGAAGATTGCAAATCAATTAAAATATCCATGTCAACAAAATAAAAAATAAAAAAATCAGAAACTCAAGCGCAAAAATAAATAAAAATTGCATAAGAAGCGTATCAAAAGTGTAAACAAACCTCGGGATCCATCGAGTTAAATCGATCAATTCTCGAGCAGTTGCTAGTTTTCCAATAACGAATTGGCGCAACGTAACTTGAAAAAGAAGTGTTTAACGGAGGTTTTTGCGTTTGGGTGTTCCACTCAGTTACTCACCGGAAGACATCAGTTTTCAACTCATCTTATTTACATCACCATCCTATAGTTGTACCTGTGTATAAATATTACAAACATTAATTAAATAAATTTTTGATGGGGTTGAACATTAGATTGTATTGGTTTAATAAGTTTCCATTCATCTTATTTATCAATAGGATATACTCAATAATAAAACTTTATTAAATTATAAAAATTTATATAGTCATTGTAGGCATGCAAATTTATTTCGAAGAAAAAAATTGGACTATATTTTAAATTCAAGATATA
>ML246786.1:7203-18965 GCA_005239495.1 Nicotiana undulata
TTCTACCCATAACTTTACTAACTCAAATATACAATTTGTTACAATTTTCATGCTCAAATTCATGGTAAAAGTCCAAAATCCCAAGTTCTAGGTCTTCCCCAAAAATTCCAAATTTATACAAATTTTCCATGTCTAAATCCATGTAAGATCACATATTTAGCTCAAAAATAGGAAGAAATCACTTACCTTGTGTTGCTTGGTGAAAATCCCTCCTTGAGCTCTCCAAAATAATCTAAGCCAAATGAAATAAATGAAAGAAATGGGCCAAAATTCGTGTTTAAAGAATCTGCCCATGCTTCATCGAGTTGTACCTTGCACTTGTGTTGTGCAGGTTGTACATCCTATTAATATTTTCCTTGTTGAACACCTTCTGTTAAAACACCCATAACTCCTTGTAGAAATATCCAAATAACAAACGGTTTGGAGATTTAGAAACTAGACTCGAAGATCTTTAATTTGATAGTTTGTACACCATATAAATCTTTATATATATTCCGAGATATGAGCTTCTAAAGTCAGCTCCATGCATCAGAAAATTCTGACGAAACTGCTCCACCGGCCATCTTCAATCGGTCATAACGTTTTGCACAAAACTCAAAATGACAAATGGTTTAATGTTCTGAAAGCTAGACTTCACGATCTACAACTTTCATGTTTTGCACATTTTCAGATTCCTTATATATTCTTATATATACGCTTCCAAAGTTAGCTCTTTGATACATAAATTGCTGTCCAAACGTGCAACAGAAATTTCTGCAATTTTTCCCTTTTTGTTTTGTCTGAAATTCATTTCGTTAACCTTCCGAAATCTCCCCGAGGTCCTCGGGACCTTAACCAATTATACCAACATGTCTCAAAACATGATACGAACTCGCCCGATGCCTCAAATCACATCAAACAATGTCGAAATCATGAATCGCACTCCAATTCAAGCTTTATGAACTTCGAAATTTCAAACTTCTACATCTGATGCCGAAACCTATCAAATCACGTCCGATTGACCCCAAATTTTGCACACAAGTCATATTCGACATTACGGACCTGTTCCAACTTTTGGAATTGGAATCTGACCCCGATATCAAAAAGTCAAACTCTCGGTCAAACTTCTCAAAAACCTTCAAATTTCTATCTTTAGCCAAATGACTTCAAAATGACCTCCGGACATCCGAATTCACTTCCGATCGCGCTACCAACTCCAGAATCACCATACGAAGCTATTCCTAGTCTCGAAATCCCAAACAGACATTAATATCATTGAAATACGCTTCAAGCCAAACTTAGGAAATTTCTTCAAAAATGTTGACTTACACAACATACAGCGAAATGCTCCCGGGTTATCCAAATATCGATCCGGACATACGCCCAAGTCCGAAATCATCATACGGACCTGCCGGAACCTTCGGATCCTGATTCTGAGATCGTTTACTCTAAATTCCAGTCTTACTTCAACTTAAGACTTCTAAAATGAGAATTTTTCTTTCAATTTAACTCCAAACTTCCAAAATTTCAACTCTGACCATACACACAAGTCACAATACCCGACTGCTGAACAACGCGCTGGATCTCAAAATGACCGGTCGGTTCATTACAAGAACACAAAAGAGAGTTGTGTCAACATCCAGAAATTATAGTTGCTAAACATCGTTGGTGGTGGACGAATTAAAACATCACTGTTGTAATTATTTATCAAAACCTAAGAGAACCCTTGTGATCCAAGGAAAATTGGACGTAAGTACCACAACGGTACCGAACCTGTATAAAATTATTGTGTCTTGTTCTGCCTTCAATTCGTGTTATTCATATCTATCTTATCTATTTGTTGTACGAAAATAAATTGACTAAACTCACACTTAGTCAACCAAGTTTTAATAGACCACAATTCACCCCCCTTTTGTACTTTCAATTTGTATCAGAGTAAGGTTCACAAACTTTACTTAACATGTAGGGCCCAAATATTTAAATAAGGACATATTGGAAATTTAACAAATAATTAAAAATAAAACAAAAAAAAGAAAAAGAAAAGGATTGAAACAAAGGACCGAAACCCATTAGAAAGTACCCTGCCAAAGTTTGAAAAGGGTTTAGAAAGCAAAGAAGCTTTGGCTTCTGAAGGAAACGAGAAGAAGGAAAAAAACATAAGCATAGAAAGAAAGAAAGAGAAAAAGAAGAAGAAGAAAGCTTTAGTCAAAGGCTTTAAGAAGAACATGGAGTTGAAATTGAAATTATTAAAAATCTCATTCGACTCAAGAGGTTAACCTTCTTCTTCTCATTTGTTGAATTATTTCACTACATCTATGCAATTTCATGTAGTACAAAAGTATTCAATATCAACTTTCTTTTATATAAAATATATATAATTACTATGGATAATAAGGCTATAAAGGTTTGGTTTAAGCACTAATAGGTCCAATTTTAGAGGAATAAATTATACTAAATAGTTTGAAATTGATAGAATCATGGACTAGTTCTATGATTAAATATAAATCCACAAATTAAGACTCAAACATGAACCCCGATGGTTGGGTATTTTAAACTAGCTATAAATTAGCCTAAACAAGAAAATTAACATGAGATCGATATTATGTAATTATATATTGATTGGAGGAATTTGTACGAATTGCTCGAGGTGAAACATTTGGTACTTCGGCACGAGTACTGTGAGTAGTAATCTTACCGCAATTTGTGTTTTCATAACTTGCATGATTTACACATGATTGTTAATATGAATAAGTTACCGATTATTTTGAGTTGCATGTGGGACAAGTCTTTTACTCGATATGATACCGAAATAGTTATTGGAGATGATTGCCGTTATTTTAAATATTCTTGTTGTCACTAGATATGTTTTATCGTTACTTGAATTTACTGTTATCGAAATGAAATTACATGATTTGATAAGAATCGAAATGCCCTATATTGTTTTAAAATATTTTCTTATGAGTATATACGGATTACACTGATGAACAAGCTGGTGTCATAACTGTGAATGCCAAAGCAAAAGATCTACAGTATAATGCTATAAGTGGAGAAGAGTATGAAAAGATTTCAAGATGTGAAATTGTTAAGGAAATATGGGATAAATTGGAGTCACATATATGAAGGAACCAACAAGGTGAAAGAAACAAGGATCAATCCTCTAGTTCGTGACTATGAGCTATTTCAAATGAATGATGGAGAATCAGTGGAGGAAATGTTCTCCAGGTTCAGCAAAATCCTTGGAGATCTAAAATCGTTTAGCAGACTAATAAAGAGCGGAGAACAGGTCAGAAAAATTCTTAGAAGTCTACCCACAATTTGGTAGCCCAAGGATATTGCTCTGGAATGTCAGGATCTTGAAAAAATGTTTTATGTGAACATAGAAGTGATTTAATTGCCTTTGAGAAAACTCACTTGGACAGGAAAATTCAGCAAGAAAGGAAGAAAATAGTTGCCTTTAAAGAAACTGTTTCTGAACAAGAAGAGGAAGAGGAAGAGGAAGGAGGAGAACATGATGAAAATATAGCCATGATTTCTAAGGTTGTAACAAGCATGATGAGGAAAAACAGAAATAGCAGAAGCGGGATTTCAAACTTTAGAAAAGGAAGGAAAAATAATGAATATGATAAAAATGAGTGAAGATGATATGAATGTGGAAAAACATGGACACATTCAAGCTGATTGTCCCGAACTGAAGAAAAAGCTCTGGAGGAACCTTAAAAAAAGAAGTCCTTTGGAGCCTGGAGCGATGAAGAAGAATCTGATCATGAAGAAATTGCAAATATGTGTATCATGGCCTTAGAATAAGATAGCAATGAAGACTCAGGAGAGCTTGGGCTCATGGCAGACGGAGGAGCAGATGAGGAAGAGACTCATCTTATGGCAGACAAGGCAACCAGTAAGGAACACCGCAAGAATAATTGAAAAGGAAAATGGTATCTTACTAGTGCGTGTTTTAGACATATGACCGGTGAAAAACAATTATTCAATACAGTCACCAAACTAGATGGGGGAACAATTACCTTTGGAGATAAATAAAAGGAAGCATAACTGGAGTTTGAAAAAATCCTCTAAGATCAACATGTGATGTGGACGAAGTATACCTGGTTGATGAACTCGATGTCGCGCCCCATTTTTCCTCGCGTAGATCGACTTTCGACATTGAAAACTCTTTTAAAGGAAGGGTTATTAAAAGAGGAGAGTTGCTACCTAACGGATTAAGGTGCATTAGGGCACCTAGACCAAATAACTCATATTATTACCAATTTGCATCATCATAGATCGGGTAAGGGCTTGAAATTATCCCAAGGGGAAGGTGTTAGGCACCCCTCAGGATCCACAAGTGTGGTTCCCGGCCAAATGGTTTCGTGAATTTGCACAGTTAAACAAATAACAAGTAAGGGCTCAAGTAACAAGGGATTTTAAGTATTTAAGCAAGCAAGTGTTTGGAAAACAATTATAAAACGACTAAGTTTTGATAAAGAATTATAATCTAATATTTAAAGGAAGGGATGTCCTAGATTTGAAATAATATGGATCACATCAATGCAATACCCGGTATGACACTATAACGACACGGTCTGTCGTTACGTAAAACCTGCATTATAATTGTTGTTATTGACTTTTTATAGATTGGTTATACTGTATTTGATGTATTAGAGTTGATAGGTTTGAAATCGAATGGTTGTAGTGAGAGTTCAGTCAAATAGCCTTTAAAAATAGCCTTAAAATGGGAAAAGTCAACTAAGGGTTGACTTATTGGTAAACAACCTCGAAATGCAAATTTTATGGTTCAGATAACTTCGTTAGGTGATTTGGGACTTAGGAGTGTGTTCAGAATAATTTTGTGATGTCCAGTGTAGAATTAGGCTTGAATTGGTGAAAGTTAGTTTTTGGCAATTTCGATCGGCAGTGGAAAATAGGCTATCGAGGTCGGAATATAATTAAGATAGTTGGAACAGGTTCGTAATGTTATTTTGGACTTGTCAGCAAAATTTCAGGTCAATCGGAGTTGTTTTGAATAGTTTCAGCATCGTTGGTGGATTTTAGAAATATCAAAGTTCTTAGGCTTGAATTCGATGTAAATTTGGTGTTTTGATGTTAGTTTTGGTGTTTTGAGAGTGAAACTAAGTTTGAATGATCATATGTGAGGTGTTGGTATGTTTGGTTGGGGTCCCGAGGGGCTCGGGAATTATTTTGGGTGATTAACGGACTCATTTGGGCTTAAAAACACTGCTGGTTTTCTGGTTTTTGCACAACAGTAATTCCTTCACTGCGATCGCGAGGGAATTGATGCGATCGCGGAGAGTTAATTGGGGGCAGGCACATTTTGTTCTGTGCGATCGCGAAGGTTAGTCTGCGATCGCAGAGTAGGGGGAGCCCAAGGTAGTGCGATCGCGTGGGTTGAGCTGCGATCGCGTAGAGGAAGTTGGGGCGCGTGGGGTTGCTGGAAAATGCACTGTGCGATCGCATGCACAGTGCTGCGATCGGTGAGGTCAAACTGAGGAACACTATGCGATCGCAGGGGAAAAGTTGCGATCGCGGAGAACAACTAACTGGGCAGTATTTAAATATTTCCTCTGCGACTTAAACCCCTTTTTACACCATTATTGTACGGAAAAGAACTCTTGGGGGCAATTTTGAAGAGGGAAATCCTTGTTCTTCGTAGAGGTAAGTATTTTGATCATTAAAACTTGATTATGGATGATTATAGAACATAAAACCAGTGTAAATTTATGGAAAATCAGTAGAAAAATTGGGTATTAGGGCTTGAGATTATGAGACCTTCAAGGGTCGATTTGAGGGGTCAAACGAACTTCGATTTTGGTGTTCTTTATATATAAGGACTCGTGAGAGGACGAAGAACATTTTGGTATAAAAACTTCTGAGTTTCGGGACGCGGGCCCCGGAGTCGGGTTTTGACCGGTTTCGGATTTTTGAGTTAAATTTGATATCATTCGATTGGAAATTGTTCCTTAAGCACATATTGATGATAAAAAATCTGAACTTTGTAGATTTGGAGCCTTCAGAGGTTGATTCGAGAGGCAAGCGCATTGCGGAATAATTCCGGGCTAGTTTTGAGGTAAGTAATGTCTTTAAATCCTGTCCTAAGGGTATGAAACCCCGGACTATGCACCCTTTTACGGGTTTTGAACTGGAAAGGTGGAAACTTTGGAATCATCTTTCCTATTTAGGCGACTATTGAGTTGCGAAACCGATTTTTTAAGCCTTTGCTTAATTAGTATTTATACATTATGATATGTTTTGAGCTGTAAGCCGTGTTTGGGGCCTAGTGCCGACTTGTTTACCCTTCGGGGGTTATGTTTTACTATTTTTCTCACTGATATGTTGTGATTTTTCACTCAGTCTTTTCTGTGAAATTTGTTTGACACTCAGAGTATTTTGATACTACTTCTTGAAAATGAAACACTGTTTTTGGGTCGAGAACCCGGTATATTNCTATATTGTGTGTGATTTATGCCATGATGTGGCTTATTATAGCGCTTGGGCTGTAGGAACCCCTCCGGAGTCTGTAACACACCCCGAATGAGCGCCGGTACCGAATGAGTGATGCCTGATGAGCAGAGTGATTGAGTGATGCCTGATGGGCAGAGTGATTGTGAGGTTGCCTGATGGGCAGAGTGATTGTGAGGTTGCCTGATGGGCTGATACTGAAAGAGATTGTTACGAGGAATGATTATGGCCCGAGGGGTAGTTTTATAAATATTTTTACTGTGTTTTCAAACTATGATTTACTGAGTTTTCAAATTGGTTTTACTGAGAATTTTATTGAGATATACTGATATTGCACTTGTTTTCAAAGGATTTCTGGAAACTGATTTCGAACTTATATTTGATGAATACTACATGGTGACTTGATGTTTTACTGGTTTGTGGAATTATGTACCTGTTCTGTCTGTTTTATATTACTCAAACTGTGATTTATTTTCATTACTACTTAGTTGGCGTACTCATAAAGACTCCCTGTGCCTCTGTGCACAGATCCAGATACTAGCTCGCAGCAGTAGCTGAGGCAGGTTCGGTAGAAGCTTACAGGATTTCGAGGTAGCTGTCCAGCGTCCACATCTTCTCCACTTCCCTTCCTTATTTAGTTTTAGTAATTGATTCATAGACATATATTATAGTTTAGCAGAGTTAGATTTACTTATTCCTAGATGCTCATGACTATTGACTCCAGTTCTGGGAGGTTGTTTAGAGTTATTTAGTTCATGGTTGGGGGCGTTAGACTTATATAATTTATTTCTTTATTATGACCGTTGTTTATTGTTATATTGTGCACTTCTATAATCGAAAAAATGCTTAGTAAATTGATAGTTGGCTAGCCTAGTTCCACGATAGGCGCCATCACGACCTGTTAGGATTTGGGGTCGTGACAAGTTGGTGTTAGAGTTCGTGGGAGTGATGCCTGATGAGCAGAGTGATTGAGTGATGCCTGATGGGCAGAGTGATTGTGAGGTTGCCTGATGGGTTGATACTGAAAGAGATTGTTACGAGGAATGATTATGGCCCGAGGGGCAGTTTTATGAATATTTTTACTGAGTTTTCAAACTATGATTTACTTCATTTTCAAATTGGTTTTACTGAGAATTTTATTGAGATATACTGATATTGCACTTGATTTCAAGGGATTTCTGGAAACTGATTTCGAACTTATTATTTGATGAATACTACATGGTGGCTTGGTGTTTTACTGGTTTGTGGAATTGTGTACCTGTTCTGTGTGTTTTATATTACTCAGATTGTGATTTATTTTCATTACTACTTAGTTGGCGTACTCATAAAGACTCCCTGTGCCTCTGTGCACAGATCCATGTACTAGCTCGCAGCAGGAGCTGACGCAGGTTCGATATAAGCTCACGGGATTTCGAGGTAGCTGTCCAGCGTCCACAGCTTCTCCACTTCCCTTTCTTATTTAGTTTTAGTAATTGATTCATAGACATATATTATAGTTTAGTAGAGTTAGATTTACTTATTCCTAGATGCTCATGACCATTGACTCCAGTTCTGGGAGGTTGTTTAGAGTTATTTAGTTCATGGTTGGGGGCGTTAGACTTATATAATTTATTTCTTTATTATGACCGCTGTTTATTGTTATATTGTGCACTGTTATAATCGAACAAATGCGTAGTAAATTGATGGTTGGCTAGCCTAGTTCCACGATAGGCGCCATCACGGCCTATTAGAATTTGGGGTCGTGACAGACACTCCTCAGAGAGGGGCTACACGTGGTATTAGCGCATCAGTCATCATATCCATATTCTAGCCTTTCCCACCCCGTGAAGGTGTTTAAAGCGCGTGTTGGTCACGAACTCTATTGCGTGATATTACCCGTCCCATCCTATTAGTCCCGGAGGAGGTTAGGACTACTATCCTAAAGGGAGGTACTAGGCAGACCCTCAGGTTTAAAGGTAAAATTCTAAAGCGACAAATAAAGAACATATATGACAGCAGTAAATGGGAAACACATAGGAGCATATAAGAGGCTCGGGTTTACCTCCACAGATTACGAACATAATTAGAACGACTCAAACACATATAAGGGCAGTATTAATTGAGCTCCTAAGACATGATGTCTAAGTGAATTCAAAATATAATTAGGCAGTTTTGTTATTGCTTGAAATTCCTAATCAGTTTGCCTACGGCTTAAAAGAAACTGTTAACATTAGGCAGCACACATAAAAAGGCAGATTTCCAGTTTTTTAAGATTTTATCACCTGAGGCTTGCCTAGACGTGGGACAGTATATATTAGTTACTAGAATCACTAAAGGAACTATTGTAAATGTTACCTAAACATGTTGTTCTAGGTTATTCAAAATACAGAAATCATTACCAGTTGATTGCGAGAATTAAGTAAAGCTGATTTATTCCTTTTCATGCATCAGTGGTTAAACTAGGTGTATTAAAGTGCTATTGTAAGGACATGATATCTAATGCACAGATATGCATATTGATGTGTATGCAGAACCTAGGCATGGTCTCTAAATGCATGAGTGTACATGATTGGAACATGCTTTCAGAGAGATTTGAAGACGACTTTGTTTATTAGTGTTATGTTATCCTACAACAGGATTTCTAAGTGTCAACATTGCAATGTTTAAACACGTTTTCTGGAAATGCCAAATAATTCATTCATTAATCGTTTAGCCTAAAACAGGATCTCTAGGCACACGTGGTAGTGTGGTACATGACATAGAGAATACCATTTATTCGCAGGATTTTCTAAGTAAAAGTAAACATGCTGAAACAGTAGGTATGAATCCTAAGAAACATGATTTCTAATGCATGAATTTGAACATACGAGCCTAAGCATGATCTCTATTGCACGGATAAGAAATAAAAAAACCTAAGCATGGTTTCTACCCTTATAGCATGCATGTTATCCCTTTCCCTTTTCACTATCCATCCCCAAGAGTTCTTTACAAATTATTACAGGCCAAAAGTTATGAATTACATAACTGAAATAGAAAACAAGAAGCTATGCTATAAGGAGCTTTCAATTAGGCCCAAATCTTCCAAACCTCATTTCCATATGGTATTTCACAGCCTTTTATAATCCGAGTGTGTTAAAGTTCCCTAAGGACCTCAAGGGCTCCCAGGCAATGCTCACACCCAAACTTAGTGACCAAGAGTTGAACATGTGCTGTCACGATCCAAAATCTATAGGTCGTGATGGCGCCGAACACCACTGTCAGGCAAGCCACCCCTCAATAGGTCGTGATGGCGCCGATCCAAACCTTTGCTGGATTAGCACCATTCACCACATAATCCATCATCTAACCACAATAATGCTTCCTGAACCTTAATAGCCAAAATTCTAATTTGATGCTCTCAATACACTTTATAAGATATACACATACATCCTGCTATAATGCTGACGATACAATCCCAACAGAGGAGATGTGTAGAAATTCTAACCAATTGCAGAGTTAACCAAACATTGAATCCTTCCTATTGACTAAGATCACCATCTCACTACAAGAACTGTCCTTTAATGCATTATGCATTCACTTAATCATATCGAACTGATCCCTGATGCAATAACCTCGTCTCACCCAGTATGAACTGTTCAAACCACAAATCATCCTAGACATGACCAACCGTCACACATGATACCACAATGCGCCAATATGCCATAACTCAAACATGATACATAAAGAATTGACTCTGGAAGGGACTACAACTCACGTAACTAATACGAACTTTCCTCAGAATACAGGAAGTATAACATAAGAAAAATAAATATAGGGAATCGTACTCATCATCACATTGTTGCGGCATGCAACCCGATCCAAATAACATGCCAATACACCGACAATCCGCAACCCTATGAGAACACAATCTTACATCCCAACTGCAGATGGTGGAACTCCCCCACTTAGCCCTAAGCTACTTCTTGCACCATTCTAGACATTGCTGAGATCCTTTCTCCTCTGTTAACAAAATCTTGCTCAACCAATCTGTCAAATTCTTCTAAATTCTCCTGCTAGCATCCCATTAATACTCAAATTCTCTAGCATCCTTCACATATTCGGCCTCCTACCGAATAGCCACTAGAATCCCTTGAGAAACTTGGCCAATCCCACAATCGGTAGCCTACTCATAAGGGATAACCTACATGTGGAATTAACCAACTGACACTTTCCAACAATGTTGCGGCGCACACCGTCTGTAACATCAATACTTTACCCGTCCGTTCGCTTCTCATGGACACCTACTAAATGCGTTACAACATCTTCAAATTCACTGCCATATGGCATCCTTCCTTGTCCCTAACCACTCTTCCCTGTTGCATCCAACCTTCCGCCGATAACCAACAGTTCAGATTGGGCTCGGGGACCTAATCCCTGTCTTACTAAAATTTTCAAACCACTCCAACTCCTCCTCAAGGTAGGCAGCTGTCTTACTACTGAACTCATAGGCTACACTGCCACTATCCCCCTTAGTTAAACTCATTCCTTTAAGCAACTACCCGACTTCCGTCTCTGACGCCTGGAATCTAGAGATTTAGCCACCATCTGACACTTCTCATATGTCTCCCTTCATCGCATGCTTCTCAATTGCGTCCTCAATTCAATATCATTCTCTATGGCTCTTGAACCAGCATATCAGCACGACTTCAAACTCCCCCAAGATCGTCTTTCTCGAGCTGCCTTTATTAGAAATAACTATTCAATTCTGAACCACTACACACCACGATCTCTGGCAACCGCTTCTTCAACACTCTAACCCAATGCAACCAAAGAGCTATAACACCGGCGAACTTAACACATGCTATTCGATCAAACAACGATACCACAACACCGGTGAATACTCCACCTTGCTCGTTATCACCAAGTCTTACTGCCTTACCAACCCGAACCAGATCGTTCATAGTCTAAATGCCTTTCCTCTACCGGAACTCAAAAACTGAAATCTCGAAACCCACTCTGAGAAGACCTCCCTTCGAGCCATTAATCACCCCGACATATGGGCAAGCATTTTACCATCATAACAACGCCGTGCGATAACCGACCGTAAGAATCTTAACATCCTGAGCATAGTCTCAAGGCTCCCAGACACACAACTACTGAGCTGGATCAACATAATATTCTTTTGTAGGTCGATAGCAACAACCTAATCAACTATGTACGGAACCATCACGCATCATATCTGTAGCACCATTACAGCTACTCGAACCCTTGATTCGTAGCAAGCGCTTTGAGACGCGTAAGATTGAGTAGAAAGAAACATAGGCATAAGCCTTAAGGGAATCAAATCGCACGAC
>MDKH01042621.1:0-17324 GCA_005239495.1 Nicotiana undulata
AGTGAAATATGTCACATTGTGGACTAGATTGATGGTGCTAGGCGGTTCGGTGAATTGTGATAGCTATTAAAGAGGAATTTTGACTCGAGGTATGTATGGCAAACTTTAATCTTTGTAGAGTCACCTTGTTGGTGTCCGAGGACACAGTAAGAATTTCTTGCTTGAGCATATGTGAATTGATTGTCCGGCTGTGTTGAGGTGTAAGATTTCATTCCATGATTTTCTTAGTTGATTACCATGCTAATTGAGATTGTGAAGGGCGATTCTCTGTGCTTATCCTATCATGTGTAAGGCTTGTTAAACGTTCAAATATGACGATATGGGAGTACGTGCCACTAAATGAAAGAATGTTAATGTACTCTAATGTGGGAATGTATTTAATTGCTGAAGTCCGTGTGTGGCAAATGATGAACAGAAATTGCGAATTGAGTAAGTTGAGTTAAATAATTTTGGCAACACCATATATGAATCACTGTTTGGTAAGGATCATTGTGCCTTGATTTCACATAGTTATGGGTTGATATGAACTTATGTTCTTGATGATGAAAATCCCTGTGATTTAATTGATTGGTTGTTTTTGCTATCAAATGTGATTGTACGGTGGGATCGGGTTGCACGCCGCAACACAAAGTAATAAGGGTGGAGAGGTAATAAGGGTGAGATGTGATTGTACGGTGGGATCGGGTTGCACGCCGAAACACGAAGTAATAAGGGTGGAGAGGTAATAAGGGTGAAATGTGAATGTATGGTGGGATCGGGTTACGCGCCGCAACACGAAGTAATAAGGGTGGAGAGGTAATAAGGGTGAAATGTGAACGGATGAATAATTGAAATGAATAACTGTGAAAACTTCATTGTGATTTTCTGTATATTTATGTGGTATATGTGTGGTTGCCCTGACTGTCTTCCAATTGTGTACTATTTGATTTTACTTAGAATAAACTTTGTTCATACATACTAGTACTATTCAACGGTACTAACGTCCCTTTTTGCCAGGGGCGCTACATCTTTTATATGGATGTAGGTGGTTCCATAGCAGGTAGCTTAGCCCGCCGTTAGTGGTGCCTCCTCTTCATCTTTTCAGCAGTTCTGGTGAGCCCCATTTCCTCTCGGGGTCGTGTGTGGACTATATCATTCTCTTTTGCTTATGTTGTAAAAGGTATAGCCGGGTCCCGAAAAGTTTATGTAAAATTCCTAGTACTCTAGAGGCTCCGTAGACACTTGTGGGTTGTATATATGTATATTTTGGGCGGTAGTTGTACTCACTCGTAGTTGTGGATTGAATCGGAAAAGTTGTATGTATTATATATGTTTTGGATTATCAAATGTTGAAAGTTAAAAGAGGAAAATGAACTTATGTTGTAAATCATACTTTGTACCTAAATTGGCTAATTCTTATGGAACAATGTATATTATGAACATGGGGTAATGCGTTGGATAGAAAAGGCAATCCAGGTCCGCTTGACTGGGATCATCCAGTTAGGCGCCGGTCTCGTCCCTCGGTTTTGGGGCGTGACATTACCATTCAGACATTGGAGAGGGGAGCATTTCTCAAGACGACCGCTACACCATCAAGGGCCCGACGAGTCCCGGGGTAGCATGGCTTCTAGCATCATTTATTTATGAAAACAATTCTTCTTGAGCACTTTGTTTTAAATAATATTTTCAGTGTTCCATTTCGGAAAACATTATTTGAGTTATTGAAAATCGCTTGTTTGACATTTTAATCTTTACCAATGGCTTGATTTTTTATTGTTACTATTTTCTTTCATATCTTTCTCTATACATCATTACTATTTCTTATCTTGATGAACCAACGACTGTGACGTGTAATGAGACAACACAACACAAGGACATTGACTCGGAAGAAATAGAAGAAGAAGATGTAATACCTTAGGAAATTGTCAAAGAAGTTGAGAATTTTGAGAACAAGCCAAAGTCCAACCTGGACGAAACCGAGATAGTCAATTTGGGAGATTCCGAAACTACCAAAGAAACTCGCATAAGCATCCACTTGTCACCGACAGAGAAGGAAAAATACACTCGTTTCCTGAAAGAATATGAGGATATTTTTTCATGGTCATATGATGATATGACATGGTTGATCACATCCATAGTGGCTCATAAGCTTCCTACCAATCCAATGTGTCCGCCAGTGAAGCTGAAACTCAGAAAATTCAAATCGTACATGAGCCTAAAAATCAAGGAGGAAATCACCAAGCAGATCAAAGCCAAAGTCCTCAGGGTAGTTGAGTACCCAACCTAGTTAGCCAACATTGTACCAATTCCAAATAAATATGGAAAAGTCAGGGTGTGTGTTGATTATCGGGACTTAAATAGAGTAAGTCCCAAGGACGATTTCCCACTACCAAATATACACATTCTGATCGATAATTGCGCCAAACATGAACTCCAATCCTTTGTAGATTGCTTCGCGGGTTATCATCATATTTGGATGGACGAAGAAGATGGAGAGAAAACATCTTTCATTACACCATGGGGAGTGTATTGCTACAAAATGATGCCATTCGATTTGAAGAATGCTGGGGCCACCTACATAAGGGTCATGACAACTATCTTCCATGATATGATACATAAGGAAATATAGGTATATGTTGATGGAATTATCATCAAATTCAAGAAGGCCACTGATCACATATCAGACCTGAGAAAGTTTTTTGACTGGCTGCGGAAGTACAATCTAAAGTTGAATCCCGCAAAGTGTGCATTCGTGGTTCCCGCTAGAAAACTGTTGAGATTCATCGTCAGCCGCCGAGGAATCGAGTTGTACCCATCAAAAGTCAAGGCTATCCAAGAGCTACCACCACCAAAGAACAAGAAGGACGTGATGAGTTTCTTGGGATGCCTCAATTACATCAGCCGCTTCATAGCACAATCCACAGTGATATGTGAACCGGTTTTTCAAAATGCTGAAGAAAGATGCCGCGACCAGTTGGACCGAAGATTGTCAGAAGGCTTTTGACAAAATCAAGGAATACCTGTCCACACCACCAGTCTTAGTCCCGCCAAAACCCGGTACACCACTACTACTCTACCTCGCAGTATTAGATAGGGCTTTTGGTTGTGTTTTGGGACAACTTGACGAGATGGGAAGAAAGGAGCAAGCCATATATTACTTAAGTAAGAAGTTCACACCTTATGAAGCACGGTACTCTCTGCTGGAATGCACTTGTTGTGCTCTAACCTGGATAGCAAAAACAAATTGAGGCACTACTTGTGTGCCTATACCACATACCTCATATCAAGGATGGATCCCCTGAAGTACATCTTTCATAAGCCTATGCCTACATGGAAGCTGGCCAAGTGGAAAATATTGCTGAGTGAGTTCAATATCATCTATGTAACTCAGAAGGCAGTCAAAAGACAAGCATTGACAGATCATCTTGCTGAAAATCCTGTAGGAGGAGAATACGAATCCCTAAAAACATATGTTCCTGACGAAGAGGTATCATTCGTAGGAGAGGAAATTGTTGAAGCCTACGACGGCTGGAGAGATGTTTTTCGACGGAGCTCCAAATTTCAAAGGAGTCGGTATCGGAGCCGTCTTGGTATCAGAAACCGACCAACATTATCCGGTGTCTACGAAACTCAGGTTCCCATGCACCAACAATATGGCGGAGTATGAAACCTGCATACTAGGGATCAATTTGGCTGTTGACATGAATGTTCAGGAACTACTGGTGATTGGTGACTCTGACCTGCTAGTACATCTGGTACAAGGAGAGTGGGCTAAAAAATACTACTGTATCTACATCACGTACAAGAGATGAAGAAGAGGTTCACAAAGATAGAATTCCGGCATGTCCCCAAAATTCAGAATGAATTTGCAGACGCATTGGACACCTTGTCTTCAATGATACAACATCCAGACAAGAATTTCATCGATCCCATTTCAGTGATAATCCATAATCAACCGGCATACTATGATCATGTCGAAGAAGAGATAGATGGAAATCCATGGTTCCACGACATCAAAAATATTTGGCAAAAGGAGAATACCTGGAGCATGCAAACCATACTCAGAAACGCACACTAGGAGACTGTCCAATCACTTCTTCCAAAGTGGAGGAGTTCTGTATAGAAGAACTCCTAATCTAGGTATGTTAAGGTGTGTTGACGCCAAAGAGGCTTCCAAGTTGCTCGAAGAGATACATGTCGGAACCTGCAGCCCACATATGAACGGCTTTGTCTTAGCCAAGAAGATACTCAAGGTCGGATAGTTTTGGATGACTATGGAAACAGATTGCATCTGATATGTCCAGAAATGCCACCAATGCCAGATACATGCAGACATGATACGGTTCCGCTGCCCGAGGAATGGACGTCATTGGTCCAATCGAACCCACTGCTTCGAACGAGCACAAGTTCATTTTAGTGGCCATTGATTACTTCACTAAATGGGTTGAAGTTGCGTCCTACAAAGCTGTACCAAGAAAGTCGTTGCCGATTTCGTCAGGGGTCGTATTATTTGTCGATTTGGGGTTCCAGAGTCCATCATCACTGACAATGTTGCTAATCTCAACAGTTATTTTATGAAAGCCATGTGTGAAACCTTCAAAATCAAGCACAAGAATTCCACAGCATACAGACCTCAAATGAACAGAGTCGTGGAGGCTGCCAACAAGAACATCAAGAAGATACTAAGGAAGATGGTAGAGAATCACAAGAAATGGCACGAGAAGTTACCATTTTCCTTATTGGGATACCGCACCACAGTCCGTACATCAACTGGGGAAACTCCATATTTGCTGGTTTATGGTACTGAAGTTGTCATCCCCGCCGAAGTAGAAATTCCTTCTCGAAGGATCATACAAGAAGCTGAACTCAATGACGCAGAATGGATAAGGAGCCGCTATGAGCAATTAGCCCTCATAGATGGAAAAAGGATGAATGTAGTGTGTCATGTTCAGCTTTATCAGAATAGAATGTCCATAGCTTTCAACAAAAGGGTCAAACCAAGACAGTTCGCACCGGGGCAGCTGGTGTTGAAACGAATATTTCCACATCAAGATGAAGCAAAAGGGAAATTCTCACCCAACTGGCAAGGCCCTTACATGGTTCACAGGTTACTAACAAGAGGAGCACTCATACTCGCAGAAATGGATGGAGAGATCTGGCAAAAGCCTATCAATTCAGATGCAGTCAAAAGATACTATGTGTAAACTACGTATGTTTCTTCATATGATGTAATTGAACTATGCTTGACCTGATTCCCGTTTAAGAGGGGATACGTAGGCAGCCCTCTGGGTTCGGTCACAATTCAATAAAATTTCCATTTTCCCCACAATCAGATGGGGCTGAATTTTGAGGAGGACCCTCAAAATTCCGAAGCGAGTTCAGCCAACAGCAGCGTACAAAATAGCTAGAAGGTCACTTAGTTAACTAGGGCAGCATTTTGAGGAGGACCCTCAAAATTCTATTGCAAAGAAGGTCGCAATGCCTCTAATAATGTCACAGGTTCATCTAACTGATTTCTGAATTGCATATTACTATGTCTTTGAAAACTATACACGCATGCTTTTGAAAAGAGACTTTACTTTTTAGCCAAATGCTACCCATGGTGACTTGAACAGGACCCTCGGGCAGAGTGGAGAAGAGAAAGCAGACAAAGGCATGAACCAACCTCCCCCGTAAAATTCACAAATTTTCTTTGGATGCAGGAATAGGTCATCAGCATAAGCATCGTTGCAATAACACAATTGCCATACACAATACACATAGTCAGCTAAGAGCACTTCATTTTTATTCTTACATTTGCATGAGACTAGGCCATGTCTCAATCCTTGCATGAGGTTAAGCCCTGCCTCCCATTTGCATAAGGCTAAGCATTGCCTTCTCTTTGAATGAGACTAAGCCTTGTCTCAATCCTTTCATGAGGCTAAGCCCTACCACCCATTTTCATAAGGATAAGAACCGCCTTCGCCTTGCATGAGACTAAGCCATGTCTTAATCCTTGCATGAGGATAAGCCATGCCTCTCATTTGCATAAGGCTAAGCATTGCCTTCTCTTTGCATGAGACTAAGCCCTGTCTCAATCCTTTCATGAGGCTAAGCCCTGCCTCCCATCTGCATAAGGTTAAGCATGGCCTTCTATTTGCATGAGACTAAGCCCTGTCTCAATCCTTGCATGAGGCTAAGCCCTTCCTCCCATTTGCATAAGACTAAGCATTGCCTTCTCTTTACATGAGACTAAGCCCTGTCTCAATCGTTGCATGAGGCTAAGCCCTGCCTCCCATTTGCATAAGTCTAAGCATTACCTTATCCTTGCATGAGACTAAGATCTGTCTCAATTCCTGCATAAGGCTAAGCCTTGCTTCCCATTTGCATAAGGCTAAGCATTTCCTTCTCTTTGCATGAGGCTAAGCCCTGCCTCCCATTTGCATAAGGCTAAGCATTGCCTTCTCTTTTCATGAGACCAAACCCTGTCTCAATCCTTGCATAATGATAATCCATGCCTCCCACTTGCATAAAGGCTAAGCATTGCCTTCTCTTTGCATGAGACTAAGCCCTGTCTCAATTCCTGCATGAGTCTAAAGCATTGCCTCCCATTTGCATAATGCTAAGCACCTCCTTCTCCTTGCACGAGACTAAGCATTGTCTCTCTCTACATAAAAACATATATTTCTCTATCCTAAACCTTGCATTATTGTCTTCTCTCGGGGCTAAGCTCTGCCCTGAACGCTACGCAAGACTAAGCTCTGTCTTGTTATCACCTTTAACATCATGTCTCTACACCTCATGGGATAAATATAGCCAACTTGTCCGAAGGCGTCATAGTCTGAAGGCATCATCCTCATAGCCGGAAGACATCATGCCATGGTCTGAGGATCTCTCGATCTTGCACATCATTATTCAAAGTCATCATGGTTCGGAGGCACCATCTTCATGGCCCGAGAACATCATTTCATTTCTTGCGAATCCCTTACCATACAATTCATTTCCCGGGACATCATGTTCTAAGGACGCCATCCTCACCGTCCGAAGACAGTCTTCATGGTCCGAAGGGAATTTGCATCACGTCTAAGTTTTCGCAATAATTTATACGTATTTGCGTACAATTGTATTTTTGTGAATTTGTAGGTGGTCCGGAAAGTAACCATTATCCTAACGGGAGCAATCCCGCTCCAGTTTTCATCCAACGACCACATCGTTCAAATAATTTCAAACATAACCGTTCATCATCCGTTACCCAGTCTCATTTACCCATAACCGTTTCAAACCCCAATTAACCCTATTTGGAACATTGTGTCCGTTCTTGCAATGACTCTATTGGTTTACTCCATCATTGGATCCAGAACTACACACGGCTTGATTCCTGTAAAACCAGGGATATGTAGGCAGCTCAGAAGCCAGAGGGCGGCCTATATCTTTCAAATCACCCTATTCGGTCAAAATCGGTTATCATTTCTTTACCCGACAACTCTTTCATCCTTCCCGGGTAAAGAGGGGCAGCTGTTGATACCCAATTTTTCCCTCATATTTTTTAAATATACATATATACCTTCAAAATAGTGTATGAGCATCATCAAGCATTTTTTATAATTTTCTGTAATTTTTAAAGGCTTTTAATCAATTTATTCCTGCATTTTTATTGTGTAAATAATTATTAGTTGCATCAAAAATAATTTCTATGATGATTTATCATTTAATTTTCATCATTTATATCCATAATAAGTGTTAAATAATTTTTATGCATTTATTATAATCATATTTGCATCCTTACGTTAAAATTGCATATTTGCAATAATAGCCCATATATGTGCATAATTATATTATTTATACGAAAAATGACTTTTTATATTTTTATAATGTTAAGTTATTATTTTAAATCATTTTTCACAAGTAATATTTTGTTAGTTACTAATTATTTATATAAATTATTTATTTGTTAAATTGTGTATTTAAACCTAGCCCCCTAAAACCCCAATTTCTGATCTACACTACCCAATTACCCCAGCTCAATCACCAATACACTAGCCCAAAATACCCAGCCCAAAAACCAGCGACCCATAACTAACACCCGGTCGCGGCCCGTTCCTAAAACGACTCGCCCCATCTAACTTTAAATCCCAGCAGTTGATCTCTCGAGATCAACGACCCACATCCCTCCCCCCCCCCCCCCCTATCCCCCCCCCCCCCTCTTTTAATTTACCCAAACCCCTAACCCTAACTCCCATTCACCCAAACTCGTCGCCCCTGCATTCTATCATCTTCTTCCACTTCTCCTCTCAAAACTCTAGTGTCGTCACTCAAATCTCCCTGATTCAAACCCCAATATGGAATCAATCTATGATTCCTTTACCATATTAGTCATACCTCCCTACTGGCTATCCGTTTTTGGTATTACATAATGGCTTTCCTAAAATGGCAAGCAGATCTGGTAAGAATCGAACCAAAATTGGTTCAAATCCTTAAATTGCTGTCATTTCTGTCCGTGTTCATCATTTTTTATCTTTATAAGTACGAATATTTGCGTATCTCTTATGGATTCTTACTTAACCCTAAGGTTAGGGTTTTCAGATCCTTTTTTATTCGAACCAAAATTGGTTCAAACCTTATTTTTAAGTGTTATTTCGTCTATATTCACTCTATTACGCGTGAATATGCCTATTTCTATTAATTCCTTTTACTTACCCAAATTAGGGTTTCAGATCTTCTTTAATTGAACCAAATCTGGTTCGATTCTATGTTTCTTTTGAATAACCTCATGTCTATGTTCATTTTATTAAAATATATGATTCTTTGCCTTTATTTTCTATCGATTTTGTGGTTTACCTAAAATAAGGGTTTCATATCTTTAACTAAACCAAATCTGGTCTGATTCTGGGTTTCTTCTTGAATTATCTCATGTCCACATTCATCACATGCGATATGTATTTATTATCTGCCGATTTTGTGAAGGTTTACCTAAAACTAGGGTTTGAGACCTTTCTTTGTCTTTACTGATTTTGTGATTGATACTCTTTCCTTTCTCGTATGTGACTAATATCTTCCAATTTATGTGAACCTATTTCCTTTTTGGTCCCTCCCAAAAAGAATTGACCTCTTTCTAATTTTAGCAACAATTTAGTTTAAACTACAATTTTACCCTTAATAAGAAGCTTTTATAACCACACAAATACTCTGGACCCCTTTTTGACTTGTTTAGGACCACAAATTCCATAAAGCCTTCATTTTTTCTTAAACTACGTACCCAGTCAAACAGGTTCACATAAATTGGAACGGAGGGAGTATGTCTATATATTTCCTTCAGACAGACAGTGTTATTCTGTTGGCTCTACATACTCTTGTTAGATGTTTGTGATGATTGTAACATCTGGGTTTTGGACTATATAGACAGTTGTAATCGTGTTTAGACCCTGCCTGAGATAGTATATCTATATTTTCAGTTTGAGATTATTTCTGTTTCTTATCATATTATAGATTTTTGCTAAATATTTGGTTAATCTGCTTTGGAACTTGATTGTTATTATGATAGTTTACCTCGCGAGCGGATTAGGCGCCGTTACGATAGTTGGTGGGATTTTGGATCATGATAAAAATCTGAAGTTTTAAGCACCTAAAGGCCGATTTCACCAGATAATCCCAGTAAATTTCCCATATATTTGGAAAGAAGACGAGTCAGCATGAGTGTCCAAGGGGATTCTTGCTGTTTTTCATGTGTGAACTTTATCGAATCAGTAAAACAGTTTAGATGTAGTTTTGGGAATACCTCAATGTAATATCTTAAATGTTGGCACAAGTATTTCGAAAATAGACAGACCTGCTTCTCAATTGGGATCAATAAGGCAAAAGAATATTTGAAATCACAAATAAAGAGGAGTGTCCATTAATATTGCAATTGTTGGAAAATATTAGAGATAGTAACGCTAAAAAGAATATTTAATCAACTCAAGACGCATTAGTTAACTATAAAAGAAAGATTGAGTTTTGGATAGGAAAAATTGGTTCGAGGCATGTTATGGAAGGTGTTGTCTCAATGGTAGAATTCTGTCAAGTGCAAATAGCAAAATAAGTTCCTAATCCCAAAATACATCAAATCACTCATGAAGCATTGTGCACTTAGAAGTTCCATAGAAGTGTAGAACTCTTAAATATCTTAATTGCTTTTGTTTGAATTTAGAACGAATGAAGAAAAAAAGACTCTTGAAAAGATAGTGACAATATGAAGAGTCAAAAGAAGAAGACATGGTAACACAAGATCTGATGCACTTGGCTGATGGAATAGGTATTTATAGAGAGCGAGTAAATAACTAGCATACCTTTATCGGTTGGATAGCGTCTTTTCAACAACTAAATTATAAATCATCCAAAATAAATTCCCCAACAATAATTAGTTATGTGATGAAGGAGACCATGAATTCATTGCAAAAGCTAATTAATATGCTAGCTTCTTAATATTTGGATATGAGTTAACAAGTAGGTGGTGCATCAGTGCAGTTACCAGGACCACCAAATAAGAAATTATAATCCCAGTAACCATCTCGGGCATTATTTTCATTCCCTTCACAGTAACACCTATCCCGATGAGTTTGAACCAACGATTCATCTGGCTGAACTTCTTGATTAATGTCCACACCATACATGGTTTGGCGCATGCGACAAGTGAGGCGCTTATAGCCGGCCCAAAATTGACCATTTCCCATTGGAGGGCTCACTGTTTCACCGGCTGGTGTATACGCCTCCCCTCCATATCTCAGTCTCTCCGACCCATTTCTCAAAGCCTTGAATATGTCGTCCGGCCAAAATCCAATAACAAATACAGAGAACAGCTCAAGATAATACTCTGTAGTTCACATAAATAGATATTATAATATTCTCTGTGTTCCAATTATAATATATATTAGCGCCACTGTAAATCAGAGTTATCTTGTGTGTAGATCATATTATATCTATAAATATTTATGTTACGTATATAAGTCAAAAGTATTTTTTTATATATATGTATATTAAAGCTTGAACAATAGTAGCGAGATTCCTTATTTCGCCGCTAGTCGGTATTCTCATGTAAAAAGTCTAGATTAATAAGAATACAATAATCCAAACCAAACAGAAATATATATATATATATATGAAACGCTTTTTATTCAATTTCAAAACCTCTGGGACCTCACGTTTTAAGGGTCAATAATGAAACTAATGAGAACTATTCCAATTGAATATTTTAACCTAAAAATGTCTAAGTTTATATAAATCAATATACTTGTAAGTTTCAAATATAAAAAGAAAAATCAAATAAGTTCACTTATAGTTTTACTTTTTAAAAGTTTATAATATGTCTAGATTTATATTACGGTGATACTTAACCTAAGTTGGAAAAATCATTTTATATTATGATATTTGTGACATTTTTATCAATTATAGCACACACTCTAGCAAGCGCGAATTGAAACAATTAACACTAATTAAATTACCTTGATCCTTGTAGATCTGAATCTGCAGTTCTTGACTGTCATACTCTGGCAAGGAGACTTTTGGGAAAGCATAATCTACTGGTATTTCACTGCTAAGCTGAACGAATCCTGGACAAATACTGTTGTAACTTGTAACATCCTGTTTTTTGGTGGCCATCTGCCTATTTCAAACAATTTTATATTTTCATAAACAGCTTTGCAGCATATTTTATTTACATTTAATTTATTTGATTTAAAGAAATACGAATTCCTAATATACTTACTGTCCAGTAGGTGTACAACCGAGTCCGTCCGTCACCATTTAGTTCTGGATGTACCTAAAACAAACATCACTTTTGGAAATGAAAATATTTCTTCTAGAATTTTTGGGAAACAAATTATGAATGAGTAAGAAGAAGACAAAGAAAAGAATTATCTCAATAGACATTGATATAGTTTGCATGTGTTTACAATTTTTATGATCAACGTAAGATTGCACTTTTTTCTACTTTGTCATAGATATATTAATGGATTGATTTCTTTTTTTATTTATTTGAAATTTAAATACTACAAAGTTATTATCAGACATAAAATATTCATTTATTATCATTTACTAGTTCAATTTTTATCAAATAATAACACGTTTGTTTTAAATTACGATTTTCTCTAATATCCTATTAATAGTACAATATTTAAATTATTTTATTTTATTATATATTTTTATATTTAAATATAAATGAATTATGTCATTAAAAAATAAACGATCTTATTCATTAAGTGTTCAAATCTAAAGACAACATCTTAATATCCTCAGATTTAAACGTTTTAATCTTAAAAAAATAAATTGTCCCCAAAAGAAGTCTCAAAATAAGAGGAGATGTGAATGTGAAGAGAGCTCAATAAATTTTGATCTCAAATTCATTTCGTATAAGGAAAAGTTAAAATATGTAAAGTAATTTCTATGAAACATGAATGAAAGCTTATTAAAAATTACAATCTAGTTACCAAAAAGAAAAAGAAAAAAAACTTACAATCCATCCAGTTTGTATCTGCTCTGTTGCATCTCCACTTTCAAGAAATATTGTTGCAGAAGTGTATTGGCCAGGTCCATTTACTTGTGGATTATACAAAGTAACGATGGTTGAGGCACCTGTAAATCTATTTATTGCTTTTATGCTAATCCCTGCAAACTGAAATAATTCTCACTGGTATTATTTAGGATTAAATTTGTCGCTTATAATAATAACCATTTATATTGATGAAAGGTAAGTCTTCTAACTTATATCCGTAGCTCAAGTACAAAGGAAATTTATTGAGTACTTACATCGGTAATACCGCTAGCGAAGGGTTCATTTGCCAGCCTTTCTTTGGCTGTTTGTTGTCATTCGCCTAATAGGGACACTTCCCATTGGACACCCTTCTTTATTCAGCCAATACTCCTCTGCTTTAAAATAAGAAAATTGGTCCTTTTGTGCTTGCTTTGCTTTCAATCTTTGTTTTTCCAGCTCCTTCGCAATGGTCCTCTGTTTTTTGTTTTTTAAGACGCCCACACACAAAATAAAAAAATTCAAGTAAACAACGAGCTAAATTTAAAAAATGCTTGCAAGAATAATACTGAAAAACTACATGCATGTAGGATTATAATTAAATTGGATCAATTGAGCGAGCCCCGAGCGTTGAGTAGGCATATTTAGTGCGCATGATCGGACGCTTGAAATTTAACGTCATAAAACTAAACTTCACAAGTAAATATTCTAGCATTTATAAGTGTTCCGTCTAGGGGCGAGTCCCACAAATGCCTTTTGAAATATCTTTTGGTAGTAATATTTATCTCCTTTCTTTAGTCCAAGTTTTCTTGTCTTTGGATATGGAGAATATCTTTTGAAGATAATGAATAATTCAATTGCTGGAGAAAATTTTAGAGTTAATTCTTAGGAGATAACACATGAAAACCATTATATATCCATGAGGAAATCTCATATTCCGTTACTATCGCTACTATCCATGAGGAAATCTCATATTCCGTTACTATCGCTCCTGTTTGTTTAGGGATTATTTTCTCTTTCTGTTTTTTCCCTCTCGGGGTTGAATTATTTGTGGCTAAATGTTGTTAGGGCTAACTAAAGACGACATTATGGGTGGCAAAATCAATACAAAATTATATAGGGATATTTACCTCCTATAGCAAAAGTTAACACCTTATTTATTTTAAATAAATACCATTTTAAAAAATTATATTCTATAGATACCTTTTAATGTTTATAGCAAAATATATAATTTTAGTTATCTCCTACCTCTAAGCCACTAAATACGCTATTCAGTGGCACTATTTTCTTTACTTTGATACCGCCGATCTCACAACCAACGACCCCTTCTACTTCTTCCACACACCCTAGACCATGAAAACCCAAAAAACCAGCAGCATCCAACACCCCTAAGTAGCCGCCGCCAATCCACCAGCCGCTCACCGCCGCCAGCCATCAGTCGCCGAAAAATCCAAGAGCCAGCGACCCCCCCCCCCCCCCCCCCCCCCCCCCCCGAACCTCTAAGCATGAGATTAGGACGAGGACGAAGAGCAAAACTCGCCAATTCTATGTCAAAATTCGTTGAAACGCGTGATTCGTAAAATCAACAATCGACGATATCCAAACACTTTTTTCTATATAGTTCATATGGAATCAAATGTGTATGTAGCTGTATTCATATGTATTTGGATTGTAAATCCAAGCCAGAAACTGAATAATACAAGGGCTATAAATATGTATTCAGCAGATTGTATAAGTATGTATTCAACCTGTTGTATTTACATCTATTAAATAGGTATATTCATATGGCATCAAATCTGTATGTAGCTGTATTCAGATGTATTTGGTTTGATGTATGTAGCTGTATTCAGATGTATTTGCTTTGATGTATGTATTTCATTGTACTCATTGTTTCGCTATATGCCATGAATGTATTCATATGTTTTTTAATTAATATAATTTATGTATTCAGATGTATTATATAATTTCTCTGAAGATTGCTATGTATTTGGAATGTATTCATATGTTTTTTTTAATTAATATAATTTATGTATTCAGATGTATTATATAATTTCTCTGAAGATTGCTATGTATTTGGAATGTATTCATATGTTTTTTTTAATTAATATAATTTATGTATTCAGATGTATTATATAATTTCTCTGAAGATTACTATGTATTTGGGTAGTTTTCGGTTGAGAATCTTTTTTATAATTGAAAATACAAATTTTGTGTGTTATAATTGAGTATGTTGAGTTATATTAGGAGTCTATTATGTTAATTGATTCACTTTCCGTTTAAAAACAGTGACTTCCCTGATTCACGCCTACATTCACGCCTATTTTTGCTATTGTACTCATGAATACAGTAGCTTAAATACATCTAATACATCTTATAACAACAGAAAACGTATCTATAATCCGTAATATAGCAAATGGTATCTATAGATAGCTAATTACCACTAAAAGATAGTGCTCCAATTATATAACTGGGATCAAAAGTCAATGGGCTGGCAGTATGTATTTGTTTTTTGTGGGCTAACTTGGGCTATACCAAAAAGTAATGAGGAATCAACTCAAATAGTCGCTCACCTAACTACTTAAATTAAAAATAGCCGGTTGACGTATAAATATATGCATAATTTATGTACTATAAATGTATAATTGTATATAATCAATGTATATAAACTATATATATAACTAGAAAAAGTAAACAATAAATATTACCGACTATTTGTGTAAAGATCCCAAAAGTAATCTTTCAGAAAATGGAAAACTATCAAAATTGTCGGTCCATAAAGATTTTCAACCAAAACTAGCCCAAAACAAAATATCTACCGAAACTAACCCAAAACGAAATATCTACCGAAACTAACCCAAATGTCACGTTATAACAAAAAGTACACTATTTGAAACTTTACTACCCTCCCTACTCAAGTTTTAATTTAGTTACATACTATATACAATTTGTCAATTATATACACTTTAAGAATTAAATGAGTATCTATTTAAATTAGGAATCAATTATTTCCCACATTCTCTCTCTCTCTCTCTCTCTCTCTTTATATATATATATATATATATATATATATATATATATATACACGTCTCTCTCTATCTCTCAATCCCTAATCCCAGTAATGTGGAGCAAAGGGAAAGAGAGTAGCAATTACATCCTTATTGAAATTCCAGTAATATAGAGCTAAAGGTGTTGTACAATTGGTGTTCAAAATCCAGTAATGTTGCCCAATTGGTGTTCAAATTGAAATTGTCAATCAATAAATTTTGAAGATGTCTGACTCTCCACCATTGACAACCATTAAAAAGCTTCGAAGCTTTGAATTCGAGTTTGTGTTTTCAAAAACCATTATTTGTTTCGATTGGGTGTTGTTGCAAATAATTGGAAATATTTTTTGGAGTTTATATCTCAACTTTGAGGGTGTTTTGGTGAATATTAGACTTGATTTTAGCTGAATTTCAATTGTAGTAATAAATTGTATTATGTTATGTTATTTATTTATTTTATTTAAATATTATATGAAAATTGAACAATATTATATAAAAATTGTACTTAAGCTGTATGATATTATAGTTGTATATAACTGGGTAGAAATAATATATGAAAGTTGCAGATAAGTTGTATAATATCAAGTGCTTTAAAATGGGGTTTTGGCATTGTGTGACAATGTACTCACACAATTGGCAGAAAATAGCCCTAGTTATAGATATTGGCACCAAATAGCCGATAAATGTATATCACAACTATAATATGTATATAAAAATGTGTATCACAATTTTATTTTTCTTCTTTTTTATATATAAAAATATATATTAAAATTTTATTTTTCTTCTTTATTATCTAAAATATAAAATGATAAATAGAATTATTTAAAATTTATTTTTATCTTTATATCAATGTATATCATAACGAAAATAATTGTATTATTTATATATCATAGTGTCTAACACATTAAATAATGTGTATACCAAATATATATCACAAGTTTATTTTATTCATAGTGTATATCAAAATGTATATAACTATTTTTTGTATATCAAAATGTAAATAAAAGATTTTTTTTCTTTGTATATTTCAGTGTATAACACATAGTTTCTTGTGGATATACACAAATATATTTTCTAGAGATATAATGATATACAAAATAA
Source organism: Nicotiana undulata (assembly GCA_005239495.1). Lineage (NCBI taxonomy): Eukaryota > Viridiplantae > Streptophyta > Magnoliopsida > Solanales > Solanaceae > Nicotiana > Nicotiana undulata. The sequence continues at coordinate 16,606 of MDKH01042621.1, forward strand.
GAATTAGATATATTATTTGTATATCAACGTGTATAATATATTAATATTGTGTATATCAACAAAATATATTAAAATTTTATTTTTGTATAACACATTTTAGATTGAAAACTCAAGTTCAAGATGACTCCACGCGTGTATCCCCTATTGTATCTCGTGTATATCTCTATGTACATCAATGATATCTCATGTATATCATGTGTAGCTCTATAAATCCATGAAAATTTGTGTTATATATACGATATACAATGTGATATACACGGGCGTCCATAAAATAATTATGTTGTATACATGATATACAAACTGATATACACAGGTGTCCTTAAAAACCTATCTAGATATACACTGATGTACATGATATACAACGTGATATACACATGTCGCAGTTGGATTTTTAGGTCTGATTTTTTACCTGAAACCAGTATAATTCACTTCTAATCTTGCTCAAATTTTGTATAAAGTCTTGTTTAGGTATTTTAACCAATTTCAATCACACCTACTCGTTCAATCCAAAAAAAAAGAGAGAAGAAAAACAAAGTTGATATTTTTTCTCTCTTAGTTTTTGCTTATGATTTTCTCTTAAGTGAGATCAATCTTACTTTTTCATTCCACTAATGTTTTAGCATAATTTGTTAGAATTCTTTCTAAACTATGAGAGTCAATCCACCATTTGAATCTCATTTGGAATCCAATCCCATAAAGCACAACGGACCAGGAAAGGG
>ML246790.1:709-11956 GCA_005239495.1 Nicotiana undulata
AAAAATACCAAAATCCCGAATTCGGTCAAAACCCGGCCCTCGGGCCCAAGTCTCAAAAGTCATAAATTTTCACAACACTAGGTTCCTTGTCCTTTCTCGAGTCTAACCATACGAAGAACACGAAAATCGGATCTCAAATGGTCCTCCAATTCCCCCATTCTTCCTCTCTTAAACCCAAGCCCTAACCACCATTTTTCTACTGTTTTTACCCATGATTTCAACCTAAAATCGTTCTTAATGCACAATATAACGAGTTTTGAGTCCAAGAAACTTACCTCCTTGAAGAAACAACGAAATCCCTCTTCAAAATCCCTTCAAAACCTCCAACCCGTGTGTAAAAATTGTGAAAGAGGACAAATTTCGCGAAGGCTGACTTTTTATAGTTTTGCCCAGGCATTTCCGCAACAGCGGTATATTTCTCGCACCTGCGACTCCGCAGGCGCGACATTTTGACCGCACCTGCGGAACTCACTTAAAATCCCAGACTTCGCACCTGCGGCCTCTTTATCGCAACAGCGGTACCGCAGGGGCGACATATTGACCGCACCTGCGGTCCTTCACTTAACACTCAGAGCCCGCGCCTGCGAACCCATTTCCCGCACCTGTGACCTCGCAGGTGCGATTCTCCTTCCACCCTTGCGACGAGTTTCCGCCCCAGCGCCTTCACTCTCGTGCCTGCGATGTCCGCACCTGCGGCCCAAGCATCGCAGGTGCAATTACACCAGCAGTAGCAGCTTCAACTGCATTTCAAGTCCCAATCTCTCCGTTTAACGTCCGAAATCAAACCCGAGCCCCTTGGGACCCCAACCAAACTTACCAACATATCAAACATGGTTATTCAAACTTACTCGACCATTAAACACCAATAACAACATCAAAACTATAAATTCCCATCCAATTCAAGCCTATGATTCCCAAAAACATCTGAAACACGCATTTGATAAAAAACCCAACCAAACCATCTTCGAATGAGCTGAAATTTTGCGGGCAAGTCCAGAATGACCTAACGAAGCTACAGCAACTCTCAGAATCCCATTCTGACCCTCGAATCAAAATATCGCCTATCAACCGAAATTCGCCAAAATACTAACTTCGCCAATTCAAGCCTAATTCTACACCGGGCATCCTAAAAATATTCTAAACACACTCCTAAGTCCCAAATCACCTAACGAAGCTATCCGAACCATAGAATCCGCATTCCAAGGTCGTTTACCAATTAGTCAACTCCGGGTTGACTTTTCCAACTCTAAAGCTCTTGTTAGAGACTAAGTGTCTCAATCCACTCTATTTTTCACTCCGAACCCGATCCAACCAACCCCAACACTTCATGAACAGTCTAACCGAGCTAGTACAAGACAGAAATAATGGAATAGATGTGTATACTGCGTAACGACGGACCGGGTCGTTACAGTTGCACAGGAACATGTATGTCCAACGGCCTAGCTTGGCGCAGCGGCAGGGTCGATATGGAGATTTAGGTGAGCTGCACCTCTCAAGACGACCCGCAGCCAGCAGAGTCTTCTTTAGAGTATTGTGTTGTATTTATTCTCTACTGTCCCATTTGTATTCTGGACGGTTCTTGTATTTCATTGGTTTCCTAGAAATTGCTCATGCACTTGTGACACCGGGTTCTGGGAGGACTATGGGATTTATTCATTATTTAAATTTGTTAAAGATATTATTGTTTACTTAGTGGAAGTTCGCTAATTATCATTTAATAAAATAAAAAGGAATGATTTCAAGAGTATTAAAAATAAATATTTAATTAACTTCTTGGTGTTGGCTTGCCTGACAGTGGTGTCCGGCGCCATCACGACCTTTATTGGATTTGGGTCGTGACATGTACATACAAAAAGAAAAAAAGATGCATAAATAGTGGGGGAAAAAAGATGCAATAATTAGTATCAAGTAATATTTTCTCCAAGCTGGAATAAGAAGAGTCACTAAAAAAATATCTTTATCATACCAGCCTGAAGCCTGACATTATAAGCCAAGAAAAAGTCTTAAATAGATTTCAAAAGTCAGTGTTGAATCTATATTAGTGGAGATTAACATGAAGATAAAGCCTATGGACAAACAATTGTGATATTCAAGACTTGTGATAATAAAGTTATCGATTCCGAAAGATCCAAGAGGAAAAGACTGGAAATTTTTATTTTTCAAAAGTGGAATCAAACGCAAGGTAAAAATTTTGATGAAGCTTAAAAGATGAATCATTAGGCATGATGAAGGAAGTTATTTTGAATAAATTTTCTATCCTACAAAGACCAAACGGTTTGAAGAAAATGTTACAAAAACAAAAAAAAAACAAAAAAGCTTTTATCATTAGAAATATTTTTCCTCGAGGACGAGCAAAGATTCAAGTGTGGGGGGAATTGATGGATATAATTTATTCATTTATTTTTATATGTAAATATTAAATATTTTAAATAAAACATGAATAAATATACCATATTCTCCCATATTTTCTAACATACTTCGCAGGAGGAAGAGCGTACGAAAATTAAAGAAAAGAAGCAAAAAAGAGTGAGAATTGAGTAGTCAACCGGGAATGAAAAAGCAAATATAGCACCATAGTTGTGACAATGGCAATTAAAAATCATGAAGCAAATTACATAGTTGCAACTAGCAAACTATAGTTGAAAGTTGAAACCATGGTTCTTCCTCTGCATAATGAAACTCAATTGGCAAAGTCATAGTTGCGCCTACAATTTTCATAGTTGCAACTATGGAGAACCTTGGGCAAGAAAATTCTATAAAATAGTGTGAACTTTGAAGAGAAGACATAGAGTCTTACGGGAGAAAACTACTCTTTGATCTCTCTCTTTTCTAAGTATTTTCTACTAGTTGTCTTTCTTTTAGAATAATAATATTTCTTCATAAGTTCTTTGTTATTAGTTTTTCCTTACTGCATAATGGAGTAATTTTTTTGTTGGGATAGTTGATGAAGCCTGATATATGTATTATAATACTATCTCAGTTTAATACATCCTTGGCTTGAACTTTCTTTTTATACGTTAAACTGTGTCGTAATAATAGTTTTAATTAATCATTATTATAACTTCTACATATTTTTGTCTAAGTTATTTTTATATTGATTTTGTAATTCTCATGAAGCAAAATTTATATATAATAACTAATAAGAGAAATAGTAGATTGAGAGGTATTTTTAATAAACTATTATTCCAAGTTCGTAATCTTGCTTATATCAGTTTTAATTCTCACGAAGAAATTGTTGTAGGCAAGATTAATAGATTTTAGTGAACATATTCTCACGAAGTTTTTACTACCCCTTGGCACAATTCAAGCAAAAAATATATTTCGGTCTAATCGTCACGAGTTTTAATTCAACTAATCACATAACCTCACGAAGTGTTATTAATTGAATACTTCTTAGTGAGCTACATATAATTGTATTAGCAATAAGCAATTATTCCTCAGAGAAATACATGTAAAACTGAGATTTTATTGTAATATATTATCAAGTGAATTCAACGATTCCCAACTCTTTTAAATTATAAATCTTCCGAAAGTTCTTTGTCACGACCAAAAATCCTAACTCAGGTCGTGATGGCGCCCGACACCGGGGTTAGGCAAACCAACACTTAAATTACTAAGAATTTTTCCCCTATTTAATTAAACATTCCATTGCGTGACAAGTTTTGAAACTTAAAACACTAAATTAAAAGGGTAATTAGCCAATTTGAACAAACGCAGTCATAAAAAGGCATGAGCCGATATATATACATACCTGTAAACCATAACATCTACCACGTGTGTGCCAGAAACTAGTGTCACAAGTCCTACGGGCATACTGACAGAATATACAAAAGATACAATAGAACTGTCCCACTGTCTGAAAGTAATAGACGGGAAATAACAAACGAAGACTCCATAGTGTTGCCGAGGATCGCCAGGAGAAGCAGCTCACCGTGAAGTCAGGTCCAACTATAATCAGAATTGAGCTCCGGTCTGATAACCAGATGCACCAGCCTCAGAACCTGTACAATTAAGTACATGAGTGTAGCATGAGTACATAAATAAATATGTACCAAGTGAGTATCCAGTCTAATCTCGCAGAATTAGTGACGAGCGGTCGACTTGACACTTACTAGGCTCCAACAATATAATTTAACAGTATATGATAAAAGCAATTGGCATACGAGGATGATAAAGCAGTAAACATTAGAGGTAAATGCAAATCAAATAAATACTGGAGGTAACTAAATAATTACCACTTCATTTTTCCCCCAAATATCTGTCAATTCAATATCCATAATATCATTAACAATTTAGCATGCGCATACCTGATAAGGACAACCGGCCTGAGACATCATAATAACCATATATGTGCACTGCCGAGGGTCGAACGGACCGAACCATAAATGTATCTTTCAATCCGCCGTGGCGTACGGCCCGCTCCCATGAGAGTGGGGGAAATAACACTCCGCTCGCGGAATGTAAATTGCGAAGCGGTCACATTCACACACAATATCTTCTTAATTTACTTTTTAGAGGGCATTCTTTTAATTTACCAAATTCCATGATCTCAGGGAAACAAGTTGCATATAACATGAATTCATAAAGCGCATAATTCATTTCGAGGAAGAACACAAGGCATGATGTGGGGATAACTACCCGTACATAACAATAATAGTCGCAAACTTACAGACTCTCATCACTTTGTACGTACGTAGCCCCCGCAAACATTAACACATAGTCATTTAATTCACCTATGGGGACAATTCCCTTTAACAAGGTTAGAAAGGAGACTCACCTCGTGTAGAACCTCCTTTCCGGGTCAAGAACACACCCGAAACTCAAAACTCGTCACCCAAGGACTCGAAACTAGCCAAATGTTACATAAATATATCAATTTATACTCAAAAGTATGGAATTCTCCTATTTACTTAGTTATTTAATCTTACTTTGAAAAATCCCAAAATACACCCCCAGGCTCACATGTTGGGATTCCGAAATTTTTTGATGGAAACAATTACCCATAACCTAAGGATCACTAATATATAGTTTTGTATGATTTCATGGAAAATTCATTGGTAATTCTCCAAATTTTCATAAAACCTGGGTTATTTACTCTAACCCATGAATTTCCTCCAATTAGTGTGTTAATCTACCTTAGAATCCATGTGTTAGACTAAGTTTATGGTAGGAATTACTTACCTCCAAGTATCTAGGTCGTTTGCCCCTCTCGAATGCTCAAAATTACCCCAAGGAAGAAGAAGAATGTGGAGAAAATGATTTAATCCTGTTATAAAAACACATTGCCCAGTTGTGTCTTCTATGTGAACACAGCCTGGGCAGTGCATTCACGATGCCTAAGTGACCAGGCCCTCAGGGGCCTTCTATGCGAACGCGGAGGGGACCCTGCGAACATGGAGGCTAGCTGGGCTAGACCTTCGAGAACGTGGAAGGTAGGGTGCGGACGCATAGGGTAAGGGGCCAAGCTGGGCTGGCTCATCGCTAGACCCTATGCGAACGCGGGGGCAGGGTGTGAACGCACTGGGCCAGGAGCCCAACCCATCGCGATCTCGGGCCGATCATCGCGAACGCACAGAGCATCCTCCACCCCTGCCCAGATCCTTCTTCACGAACGTGGAGAAGGAAACCATACCTGGAAATTTTTGGTTTTTAGCATTTAGCTCCGAGGGGTCCGAAACTCACCCGAGTCCCTCAGGATCCCATCCAAAGGCACTAGCAGGTCTGTATTCAGGATACGGACTCGCTCCAATTTTAGGAATGTGAAAAACAACAACGAAACTAAGAATCCGACCCCAAAACCAAATTGAATCAAACTTTGAACTTCAAGTTCTAGAATTTGCTTTCAACGCGCCGAACCGACCTATACTACTCGGAGTGATACCAAATTTTGCAAGCAAGTCATAAGTGACATAACGGAACTATTTCCGGTCTCGGAATTCCGTTCGGACCTCGATAACACAAAACCACGTTCCAAACCAAAAAGTCTTAAACTTAAGGAATCATATTTCACTATTTGGCGCTGAAATGCTCCCGGGTCATCCAAAACCCGTTTCGAATACACGGCCAAGTCCGAAATCATCATACGAAGCTACCGGAACCGTCGAAACTCAATTCCGAGGTCGTTTACTCAAAATTTTGACCGAAGTCAAACTTGGCCAAAAAGGTCAACCTTAAGGAACCAAGTGTTCCTATACAATTCCAAACTCTTCCATATCCCGAACCACCCGTCCCTACAAGTCATAAATCATTAAAAGAAACTACGGGAAGTCTCATTTAGGGGAACAGGATCCGATAACGCAAAACGACCATCGGGTCGTTACATTCTCCACCTCTTAAACAAACGTTCGTCCTCGAACGGCTCTAGAATCATATGTGAAGTGTTGAATAAATGGGGATATCTGCTCTGCATATCAACCTCGGACTCCCAAGTCGCCTACTTGACTGGCTGGCCCCTCCACTAGACCTTCACAGTAGAAACTCTCTTGGATCTCAACTGGCGATCATGTCTATCAGTAATAGCAACTAGCTCCTCCTCGTATCCCAACTTCTCATCCAACTGAATGGTGCTGAAATCAACCACGTGAGAGAAGTCGGCGTGGTAGCTCTAGAGCATGGATACATGAAAGACCGGATGAACTCCTGATAAACTGGGAGGCAAAGCAAGCTCATAAGCAACCTCTCCAACCCTCCTCAATACCTCGAAAGGACCTATGAACCGTGGGCTCACCTTGCCCTTCTTCCCGAACGTCATAATACCCTTCATCGGTGAGGCCTTCAACAGGACCTTTTCTTCCTCCATAAATGATCCATCACGCGCCTTCTGATCCACGTAACTCTTTTGTCTCGACTGTGCTATGCGGAGCCTTTCCTGAATCAACTTTACCTTCTCTAAAGCATCCTTCACCAGGTCAGTGCAATACAACTTAGCCTCGCCAGACTCAAACCACCCGATAGGAGAACGACATTGCCGACCATACAAAGCCTCAAATGGAGCCATCTCGATGCTGGACTGATAACTGTTATTGTAAGCAAACTCGGCCAAAGGCAAGAACTTGTCCCACTGACCTCTGAAATCAATCACACATGCCATGAGCATGTCCTCCAATATCTGAATTGTACGCTTGACTGACCATCAGTCTGAGGGTGAAATGATGTGCTGAGATCTATCTGGGTGCCCAACTCAATATGCAATGCTCTCTAGAAGTGCGAGGTGAACTGAGGACCTCGATCTGATATAATGGACACCGGCATACCGTGCAACCGAACTATCTCCTGAATGTAGATCTAAGCTAACCTCTCAGAAGTATAATTAGTAGCTACTAGAATGAAATGCGCCGATTTGGTCAACCTATCCACAATGACCCAAACCGCGTCAACCTTCCGCAAAGTCCGAGGCAACCCAACCACGAAGTCCATAGTGATGCGCTCCCACTTCCACTCAGGAATGGACATCTGTTGAAGTAGGCCTCCTGGCCTCTGGTGCTCATACTTGACCTGCTGAAAATTAAGACATCTAGCCATATACCCCACTATGTTCTTCTTCATTCGCCTCCACTAGAAATGCTGCTTCAAATCACGATACATCTTCGTAGCACCAGGATGAACAGAATACCGTGAGTTGTGTGCCTCCTCTAAAATCCTCTCCCTCAGGCCATCAACATTAGGAACACATAAGCGGCCATGAAGTCTCAGAACTCCATCCTCGCCAATAGTAACTTCCTTGGCACCACCCTGAACCACTATCTCCCGTAGCTTTTCCAAACACAGATCATCATACTGTCGGGCCTTAATCTCTCCCAATAACGAAGACTGAGCAACCACATGTTCTAGAACTTGGTGAGGCTTTGAAAGGTCTAATATCACCAGGCGATTAGCCAAGGACTGAATGTCCAAGGCTAGAGGTCTCTCCTCTGCTGCAATATAAGCCAAGCTACCCATACTTTCCGCCTTCCTGCTCAAAGCATCTGCTACCACATTTGCCTTGCCCGGATGATAAAGAATGGTGATGTCATAATCCTTTAATAACTCAAGCCACTTGCGCTACCTCAAATTAAGATCCATCTGCTTGAACAAGTGTTGCAAGCTGCGGTGGTCTGTATAAACCTCACAGGACACTCCATACAAGTAGTGCCTCCAAATTTTCAGAGCATGAACAATCGCCGCCAACTCCAAATCGTGCACAGGGTAATTCTTCTCATGAACCTTCAGCTGGCGCGAAGCATAAGCAATAACTCTCCCTTCCTGCATCAACACACTTCCCAAACCAACGCGTGAAGCGTCGCAATACACCGTATACATCCCACAACCGGAAGGCAATATCAGAACTAGTGCTGAGGTCAATATTTTCTTGAGCTTCTGAAAGCTCGCCTCACACTCGTTGGACCATTGGAACGGGGCATTCTTCTGAGTCAATCTAGTCAATGGAGCTGCAATAGAATAGAACCCCTCCACAAATCGGCGATAATAGCATGCTAGACCCAAAAAGCTCCTGATCTTTGTAGCTGAAGTAGGACGCGACCAACTCTGAACTACCTCAATTTTCTTAAGATCAACCTTGATACCCTCACTGGATACCACATATCCCAAGAATGCCACGGAATCCAACCAAAACTCACACTTGGAGAACTTAGCATTAGCTTCTGTTCTCGCAAAGTCTGGAGCACAACTTTCAAATGCTGCTCGTGCTCTCCCAGGCTATGTGAGTAAATCAGAATGTCAGCAATGAAGGCAATGACAAAAGAATCAATATACGGCATGAACACCCTATTCATCAAGTGCATAAATGTCGTTGGGGCATTAGTCAAGCCAAAAGACATCACCAGGAACTCATAGTTGCCATATCTCGTACGGAAAGCAGTCTTCGGAACATCCGAGTCCCGAATCTTCAGTTGATGATAACCCGATATAAGATCAATCTTAGAAAAACCTGAGCACCCTGCATCTGGTCAAACAAATAATCGATGCGCGGCAAAGGATACTTGTTCTTAATAGTGACCTTGTTCAACTGGCGGTAATCAATACACATCCGCATAGACCCATCCTTCTTCTTCACAAACAGAACTGGAGCACCCCATGGCGATACACTCTGTCTGATAAACCCCTTAGCCAACAACTCCTCAAACTACTCCTTCAACTCTTTCAAATCTTTCGGAGCCATACAGTATGGGGGAATGGAAATAGGCTGGGTACCTGGAGCTAAATCAATGCAGAAATCAATATCACGATCCGGAGACATGCCCGGAAGGTCTGAAGGAAATACATCAGCAAACTCTCGAACCACTGGCACTAAATCAATCGTCGGAGACTCGACGGTGGTGTCCCACACATAAGAAAGATAAGCCAGACAACCCTTCTCGACCATATGTCGAGCCTTCAGGAATGAAATAACCCAACTGGATGCACTAACTGAGGAACCTCTCCACTCCAGTCTAGGCAACTCGGGCCTGGCTAAAGTAACTGTCTTGGCATGGCAATCTAGCATGGCATGATAAGGAGATAGCCAATCCATGCCTAGAATAACCTCAAAATCAACCATGTCGAGCAATAGAAGGTACGCTCTGGTATCGAACCCACAGAAGGTGATCCCACAAGACCGATAGATCCGGTCTACCACCACAGAATCGCCCACAAGAGTGGACACATATATGGGAGAACCCAACGACTCACGAGGAACATCCAGAAAATGAGCAAATAAGGCTGAAACATATGAGTTGGTGGATCCTGGTTCAAATAACACTGATGCATCTCTACCACATACTGACATAATACCTGTAATCACGGCATCTGAGGTCACAGCATCTGATCTGGCCGGAATAGCATAGAATCTAGCTGGAGCGCCGGACGACTGACCTCTGTCGAAATGAATAGGAGCTGACTGAACTCCCCCTGTCTATCCTCCACTACTAGGACGACCCCTATTGGCCTGTCCTCCACCTCTAGGTGGCCGGACCGCTGGTGCTGGACCCATAGGCTGATAACCCTGTTGTACTGCTTTGCCCCGAAGCCTGGGACAAAACCTCTTCATATGACCTGGATCCCCACACTCATAACAACCTCCAGGAATCAAAGCATGCTGCCTCGAAGAAGAACCCTGAATGGCTGGAGAGCGATGTGTACTCTCTAGCATAGCACAGAAGTACAGACCGGAGGATCCCTGATGACTAGAATAACCACCGGAGGAACTCTGAATAGTTGGATGGCGGTAGGAACGCTCTGGCATGGCGCTGAAATGAGTCCTCGCTGGGACACCTCGGGGAGGTGGTGGGGGTGCTGAATATGAGGGCCTGCTGGGCTGACCCCTACCAAACTGACCTCTGCCCCTAACTGGGGCACCTCTGAAATCTCCGGAAAATCTGGCCCTCTTATCATGTTGCCCCTGCTCCCTGCTCCTCGACCGATAACCCTTGATCCTGCGAGCAATCTCCACCACAAGCTGATAAGGAGACCCCATCTCCACCTCTCGGGCCATGTTGGCCCTAATACATGGATGCAACCCCGCTACAAATCTCCGCACTCTCTCGGCAACAGTGGGTAGTATCATGAGTGCATGGAGAGACAGCTCTGAAAATCTAGCCTCATAATATGTCACTGACATATGTCCCTGCTCCAGCTGCTCAAACTGATACCGCAGCTCCTCCCTCTCAGAGGGTGGGATATATCTGTCTAGGAATAGCTGAGTGAACTTCCCCCAAATGATAGGAGAAGAATCTGTCGGCCTGCTGTGGATATAAGACTTCCACCATCTGCAACTCTACCCTCCAACTGAAAGGTAGTGAAGTCCACTCCATGGGTCTCTAGTATCCTCATGTTGTGCAGTCTGTCCCTGCACCTGTCAATAAAATCCTGGGCATCCTCGCCTCGCTCACCCCCGAAGGCTGGAGGGTGCAATCGAGTCCATCTATCCAATAACTTTTGCGGATCGCCGTCTGCAGCTGGTCTGGGCTCAGGTGCTGCTGCTACAGGCTGGGCCCCGCCCACGGGTTGTGTACCCAAGGTATGATGTATTGCTACTGTCTGAACTTCGCCCTGGGCGGTACGAGTCTGGGCTCCCCCTCCCGCCCAAGATGTGGCAAGATCCGCTAGAAATAAGCCAGTCTGGGACATAGTGTCCATAAACTGCATCATATGGCCCATGACCTCCTGGAAGCCTGGAGCCGTCATAAAGTCCACTGGAGAAGGATCTGTAGGTGGAACCTCGCCCTGCTCCTCTATGGTGGGGTCCTCCACTGGTGGTGCAACTGGAATAGC